>JAQGBZ010000218.1:0-107618 GCA_034687125.1 Neelides folsomi | reverse complement strand
CTCAAGTGACAAAATAATATTACTGAATATATTATATAATATATAAGCATTACCATTACCAAATGTTAGAAAAATTGAATAAAGATTAAAAGAGATACGAGCTGATTAAAAAAAGAAAGATACTTATGGCACTCCCTGTATATGTATTCCAGTACGTGAATTTAAACGTCTAGAAATTGAAAATTCTTTATCCGTCTCCGCATGATTTACTGAAAAAACCCTGGAAAGAACAAAACAATGCGTCTGAATAAAAGCAAGACAAAGAACCTGGGAATGCACTTTAAGAATTTAAGAATTAATAAGGCATTGAAGATATAGTGGGGGACACGTGACCAAAGTATAAAAGATTCTCTTACAAATGCCACTGCCATTTTGGAGCAGATATTGTTTTTATAGTGTATCTCGAACACGTTCTCCACGTGAGGACACGACATCTTCATCATCAGCATCATTCTTCTCATGATGATGACATGAAGGAAGAATTCCCCACTTTTTATAAACAACAGCAACGACGACTCGACCACAAACCAAGGAAAATCACTTTAGACTTAAAATCTTCTCTCAACCGCTGCTCGAATCTGATCTTGTAGTCTTTATCCACCCCTTCCGCCCGTCTAATCTTCAACTTGGAGCACAAAAGTTCACAATTTTTTAATGAATGACATTGAATCAGAACTTGTAGTGTTTTACGACCTTTTCAATTTATGTTATATCATATTCATAGATACCTGATAGGCATGTTATGTACCTGTGTATATGTAGCAATACTACATATACTACCCCGCGGCGAATGAATTGTCAAAATCCCTTTTCTTTCATTTTTTTAATTCTCTTCCCTTGATAATTTCTCTTCTCATCAATTGTTTTATAAGTGTAAAAAGGAAAACAACCCCGAAAAAATTAGTTTATATCATAAGTTTATACTAAAATAATAAATCTGTTGAAGTTACTAAAAATCAACTTGTCTAATTAATAAAAGAACAATTTATCATAAAATCTATAAATAAAAATTATAGGGCAAAATGCTTGAATTTTGAAAATAATATCGTATAATGTTGTGTTTTAATTAAGTAAATGAAATTACAAAATATTTCTGATAACTTTGAGAAAAAGAACGAAAGTTATCCGAACTACGGATTTTGACAATTCATTCGCCGCGAGATAGTATACATACCAATAGGATATGTACATGTGTAGGTATACATTTTATGCATACTCTTAGAAAATCATGTTTGAATATTACAGTATTAGCGTTTGAGATACAGATTATATGTCTTTATGTACAAATCTACTCTGTTATATTTTGGTATGGAGTACAATTTAATATAACTCATCTTACGCATTTTAGGAGTATAAGAACTATTTTTGAGACCGATAATGATTAGTTGAGCCTTCAATTTGAACATAAAGGAAAAGGTACAATTTGATTTTTTTTACATCTCGCCCAATTTTCAAATTCAAGGAATGAGAGCTGTAGAGATTGTTTTTATTTATACATTTAAGTATTTATGTAGGCTTTAAAATGCTCAACTCACCACAAAAGGTATTTGTGGGGTTCTGGTTGCTTTTCTCTTCAAGCCTTTGAAGAAAAACTGAATGAGAATGAGATTCCACAAGAAGAAGAAGACGTGGTAGTTGAGAGGTTTATCTTCAAAGAATATCTTCAATGTGGTCTTTCTCTGGGTCTGATTCCGAGATATAGTTTTATATAAAAACTTCGTGGGTTGGCTCTTGGATATTCAAAGAAGAAATGTGAATTCTAATGACTTCCTGAGAACTGGAAAATGTCCATTTGCGTTTTTCAGAGCGTGAAATTATCACCTTACCTCTGCTCTGAAAGTATCCCATTCATTCAAATCTCCTATACCTTCACTTTCATTCATGACTCGACTGAACTTCTGCTTTTCTTCAAATCCGCTTTTCCTCAAATGGCCCTCACATCCCCACACTTGTGCTGTGGAAAGTGATGAGGCTGAAGTGGGAATCTTCGGAGTTATGTGATGAGAGACGCATAATTACAATCTAAGTTGAGTGACACGGCGGAGAAGATATGAAGAGTTTGCCGTTAATAATTGACTCGTGCCCTGCCCTGCCCTTCCGGACCTCCTCCATAATCACGGAGACTCGACGCTAACGACCATAATCATGTCTATGTGAAGGACTTTAATCCTACGGACTATTCTCACTAGATGTTTTGCCTTGTCTCGGGACAATAAGTCCACCTGCTTTTCATAAAGCGTTTCGTTATATCACGAATCAGATTACCTTCACGGTTTCCATACAATTTGCAAAAAATGGAGAAAAAATGAATTCCCAAATAGTTTTTCTTTTGAATATTGACGCGTTTATTTATTGTAAATGGTCGATCTTATACTCTGAATATTTATCAGATAAAAAGAAATATAATTTTTCGGCCATAAATTCCCTCTCTTATGAAACACTTTGAGTGACGTATTGGTCTTCTTTATTCATCATACTCATTGGTTTTATGAGGCAAGGGGGAATTTAGGAGTTTTATACGGAATGGGTTGAGATTGAAGCTCTCGATTGCGTGCGTAAATGATAGTGAGTAAAGGGAGTTGGAGGTGGATAGAAGAAGGATATCTCAGTTGATTGCTCTCACACCTGGGAAGTGTACTATAGTCGTCGGTCCACCTGTGCTTCTCCTTTATCCTCCTCAACTCCTCATCTCTCAGATTCTTTCTTCTTGCGTAGACACCTGGGCCCATTCTCCCCAGAGTCACTAAGGGTAAAAAACGGTCTGAGAATCTTTGCATTTTCTCCTTTTGCTCATCTGGGCTACCTCAAAGGCCTTTCTGCTCCGTCTGTGGCTCCGTGGGGCCGACGGCCACATTGTCACTCACATCTGTTCGGCCACAACTTCCCGTCCAACTTCTCCTCAACCTTTGTCCAAAGGCAAATGCCAGAAAATCTCACATCGCCCAGCTCCAGAGATCTTGAATAGGAGAAGCAGATGCTTCCACATTCTACACACATCAACAGCCTCCCCGGCAGAGATCCACTTCAGGAGGATCCCAAATCTCACCTTCCCAATAAACTTCCTTCCTTCGAACATCATTAATAATAATCGGAAAAGATCAGTTGGAAAAAACCTCCCCGTTGGCTCTCTCCGGACCCTATTACAATTATTTAGTATGGAGGATTAGGAAGTTCTATGCTTATACTGCTCTTCATGTTTATTGAACGATATTCAGAGTATCATATTACCAACACATCTCACTCTCTTACTATTGTCATTCTTCACATTTAGGAAAAGGTCCGGCTTTGTGTTCCCTTATGACTTGCGATTTCTTACCAAAGGGGAGCATAAAACAGAGTTTGGAATTTGAGAGTCCGAGAAGCTGAATGTCGCCTCAACCCCGTCGGCTCGTCAGAGAAATAAATGGATTTATTTCCTTTTTAGCCTTTAAAAACTCCATAATTGTAATAACTGGCAGGAGAAGGATTAGATGGAAAAAGATTGAAAGAAATGGGTAGCCAACCGTCAACTCTGGCGACCGTTGAGCCTCACGAGAATGATTAGGAAAATTAAATCAAATTGAATGTAAAATCCAAGTTTCTTGAAGACGGGTGAATCGGGAAGAAGGAAAAAATTAACTTTTCATCCGCTGGCGGCTCAACGACATCCAAAAGGGTTTTTAGTAGATGGTGAATCCTATGGTTGCCCAAAGAAAAGAACTCTCCAGTCAGGGGCTCCATATGTATTTACAAATGAGAAGTTTGAAAAGAGCTTTAGGCTCGAATCCCAAGTGGAAGAAGAGAGCAAGAGATTACTCAAGGAGCCCAAAAGGAGAAGCCAAAGAAATTCCGTCAAACAACCCGAAGAGAACAATGGAGCCCAAATTATTTGCCCCTATTTGGCCAACCATGGCTTGTTAACAATTAGACCCCAATTTGGCTCCTCTTTCTTCCCATATCATTTTTCAATGTCCGTTTCTACATCTTTGTCCAAAAACTTCATACCCTTTCTGCTCTCCGCTTTTTATAAGCTTACTTAAATGCCAAAGATTCTTTTTGGAGTAAAGTAGTAAATCAATGTGACTTTGATCCTTCAGTTGATAGGACGTTTTTTGAATAAATTCGGATTACACTTATATGGTAAATCATGGCCTCTGTTTCATGTAATATGCATTATTGGTATTATTATGCATAAAGATGAAAGTGTTTAGAACTTGTTTTAGATAATACGTTGTATGAAAATAAAAATGGATCGATATTTTTAAGTTGATTTCAATATTTTATTATCTTTTCTTATATCATTAGTCGAAATTTTTATATATTTTAAAGTGTTGACTTATTATAAATTGTAATACATTTATAGGCTTATATTTCTCTATTTGGCTTATTCAATTGAAGTGTACTTGTAATAAATATTTGAAAATTCTCGTTTTGTGCTCACGTGCAGATAATAATACTCCCATTGAATAACAAATGGAAATCGATTTTCACGTTTTCAACTTTTCAAGGAGCACAAAAGAGAATTTAACAAATTTGATTCATACAATTTAAATTTCTTAACATGAATTTTTCCTATCTTCAAAATAACTTAAAGTAATTTGTAAAAAGTCGTTTAAATAATAATCGTATTTGTGAGAGAAATGGTATAATAATGCATTAAATGTTAATTATATTACAGTTTATTTGGATTCTCAAGGCCTGTTGTTTTAATTTGATTAAATACAACTTGTCCCCCCCTTTTAAATTACAATATTAATTACATTTGAAATAAAAAATCACGAAAATAGTAGAATTCCAAATTCCCCAAGCTTCCACCGGCTAAATATTCCTATACGCTTCTCTTCTGTTTGCTCCAATTTGTACAGTGAAATTAAACGAAAAATATATAAATCTACATGTACATAGTTAGAGAATCGCGTTGCCTCAAAGACATTTGTTGTTGAGCCTTTAGAAAGAACGACAATTCATTGTTTGGAATATAATACAATGCATTGGTACAACATCCATTTTTACTTATAAATCAACAATCACAGACTCAAAAGACCGCATCTATTTTCCCCATTAAAACGATGATTCAATGAACAAGGAAGTTTTCTCAGAACGTCAGGGAATCCAAAGATTGAACATGGAATTCTTCATGGTTTTTCAATCCGAGGAAACTTCCTTGTCGGTGAGGAAGCGGGTTCTTAAACATACTTAATATTTACAGGATCAAATGCGAGTTTAACAAGAGACGGGCCTCGTGTCAACATCCGTTGAAGGCGACTTGTCAATCAGTGAGGGAATCTGGAAGAACAAAAAAACTCTCATTAGTGTTTTTTCTCATGGAAAGAATATTCATTTTCTATTATGAGCACTTTCTATTATTGGCTGCATAAGAAGTGAGCTTAGAAATAAAGCCTTTTTTCACAAGGGGGAATGAAGCTGAAGAGGAAATTGAAAAGTGGAGTTGTGAGAGTTGAAGCTAATAAGACAGTGAGTAAATTATCTTTTCTTCTTCTTTTCTATCCCAACTCATTATCATTCGCAATGGAATCGAGGAAGAAAGGAAGAATACTCATTAGAAAATGTCTCGGAAGCCAAAAGAGATTCGTCTACTGATTAGTAAATTTCTACACAGGGCTTACTGAGCAAGATGAACTATTGAGATTCATCTTATACTAAAATACTTTTTTGGATACAAAAGCGTAAGAGAAACAATGAGAACTAGCTCAATTAAAAGCAGAATTGAATAGTTAATTTAGGTAAAAGAGAAAAGATGAATTTACCTTATTGGTAAGTGGTAAGTAAAGCTTGTTGAAAAGAGTTGAGATCAGAATATTATTTATTTGAGAGAAGAATGCAGTTAGAAGGAAGGAACTTGAGGGATAGCGATTTGTCACTCCGCAATTCCTTTTCTAATGAAGGACCTAAGAATGGAAAAAAGTAAAGAATTTTCGCAATTATTTCTGATGAATTAAACTTTTTTCCCCTATCCAAATTGCTCTCAACCTTCAAAGTCTGAAAATACAAGTTGGAAGAGATTTCCATCAGTTGCATCAAAAAATGGACCAAAACCCTTAGGTTCCCATGTATGCAACTGTACGTAAATCTAAATCTCTTCCCTTCCTATTTCAACCCACAATGGACGAAGAAAAATGCGCAATAAAGGAATGATGGGGACGAAAAAAGATTGGACCTCAATGGAACATTGCGTGTATTCTTTTGAACATGAAATGAAGTTCTTTTTAAGGTGGATTTCTTTTCTCTTCCCCTTCACTAATCTCCCATCTAATCTCGAATCTCCTTTCGAGCCTAATAATAACATTTCAACCTCATCTTCACACCTAAAAGTGTCAAGGAGCTACAATAAAGTAAACCCAGGAAATTTCTTTACTTTTTTATTTTGAACCTTCTTTTCCATTCTAAATAATAATATGACCAAATTACATCCTGTAATTTCAGAGACTTTCTTATGAATATTATTTTTCTCATTCTAAAGAATTGGATCTGATAAGGGTATGAAAGATTCCTCAAAACTCTCTGCCTCGGTTTGAATCAAAATTTACGGTGGTGGTGGTGTGGTGAAGGGGAGTTTCGTTTTCGGACCTTACGGCTCTTCATCATATTTGCGGATAAATTATGAGGAGAGGTTGATATGTAAGCTTGATTACTCTCATATTGCTAGAGTGCTCGTGTCCTCCCATTGGCCTCGAGTGGAGATTCCACTAGTGTAGATAGGCGGATCATAATAATAATAAACTATACTATCCCTTCGTCGCCAGGTGTGCATTATTCAAGTGAAAGTCGTACTCCAGTCCTATTGCAAAATAATGTTTCACAATGGCCCTTTACTACCACCATTTAACACAACTAAACAAAATCCTCTCTAGCCGTGATGAATGAGATTCCTTCCTCAAATGTCTTTTTCTCCTTCAAATATCTGAAGGGTCATCTGATTGTGAGAGAAACTTAAAAATAACAATAAGATAAATAAAATCCTTCTCAGCTTTACAAATATACGGAAACTGAGTAATCTTTAAAGAATGCAAGGGGTTGGGAAGAGAAAATGAATTATTTCTCGATATTTGTGAACTGATGAGGATTTTATTTGCAGTGAGCTCAGCAGGAGTCGCGAAAAATGTAAGAGATTGGAATCCTCTCCCACTCTGCACGTGTTCAACAATGGGGGTAATCCTTGGTGAGCCCCATCACTTATAAATAAAAAGTGTGAGAGATGGGAGGAAGCTGCGAGAGTGCAGATGTTTGCCGAAACCAACTGTCCCAAATCATTCCTTCGGAGGAATCTCTATCTGATAAGAAGGAGTGACCCTTGAACGAAATGGCGAAGACCGAGAGGAGCTCGTAAACCAAAGCCCACTTTATCATCATTGCTAATAACAGTACTTCATTTGCCTCTTATTTACACATGACCTACAAAGGATGCAATTGGTTTCTTACAAGATAGGAATCTCGCATCTTGCAGTGAGCCTCTGCCGCCCCGTTGGCATGCCGGGTCAAAGGATAAACGACCCTCAAGACCTGCCACTTCATCTCATATGTAATGGCTCTAATCTGAATAAAATGCGATACGTTTCCCCTTCCCACCTACAGAGCTTTAGATTCATTTGCCAGCCTACTTTCTAACTCAAAGAACACTCTTTGGCACGATGGTTGAATCCAATAAAAAGAAGTTGAAAGGGGTGACCTGCCTGACTGAGGCTCAGACAGAAATATCAGACCATATCACTCGCTTCAGATCCTACCAAGACAAATTGAGCTCCTTCTCAGCTCTTCCAAATGCAAAGAGGAAAAACGTCCTTCTGATATAAAGCTACTCGGCGATTAGATTAGAATTGTAGATGGAAAGTAGAGGAAGCAAATGTTAGTAGATTATAGTTTCAAGATTCGCTGATAAATGAGTAGAAAGAGCATTTGGGCTTAAATTGAGAGAAAAGAGATTGATAATAAATATTGTGAGAATTAGAACGGGTATTCACCTCTTGGGAGGCGCAGGAAGGAGCTCCGTTTAGTGAGCTGTTGTTTGGTGTCGAGATCATCACGAGAGGTTGACGGGGCGGAAGGGAGGACGAGGACGCTGAGGCCGGTGAGAGCATCCCTGTATGAGGGACAGCGGGGATAGCTGGGGCCATCGCTGCGCTCATCAAGTCCATCGCTTCCAAGTCCATTGGAAGACCTCGGGCTCCATTCGGAGTTAAACCGAGTGTCATTCGGAGATCCCGAATGTAGTCAATCACGTACTGAATTACTTCAAGCTTTGACAATCTAAAAAATAAAACTCTATTTAGAATATGTCACATATTATTTTATATCAAACGTTTTTCTGTTTTTCCTTTCGAACATGAAATCTAATTTTGTTCTTTTAAATATTTTCTATTTAGCTAAATTAGAATATAGGTGCTATTAAGAAGAGCTTATCAAACTCATGTTTAAAAGATATTTAACTTTAATTATGCTCAAGTAAGAATTTCTCATAGTATGGAGATCATATTATTGTTAATGTAAAGTGAAAAAAATAACAAATAGATATACAATATTGTTCTGCTCTCTACTTTTCTCATTTACTCTGCTCTTAATGAGACTCACTCAGATGTAATTAAATCTAATGATTCTTCCTAAACTTGACAAGAGAAAAACTCCAAAGACTTCAAGGCTGAAGCTATACAATAACCATCACACCTGAAGAATTAAAATCTCATTTCCCTTGAGATAGCTACAGAAAAAATGAACGTAAAATCTAGTTAAATCCGCTAAGCTACAACCCCATGAAGTGTTGAATCGTAATTCGAGTTCAATTCTTGGCAAGTTTGCGATAAAAGTAAATTATAAAAAAGAGTACTAACTTTCTATTCTTTGGCATGAAGGGAACCAACTCTTGGAGTTTGGTAAGGTAAGCCTTGATTTCTTCATTTTCTTCTTCCTTATGCTTCCCTTTATGCACTTTGCCCTCTTGGCCGCGAAGACCGAGGACGTTGTTGTTATGGTGGTGGAGGGGATGGTCGACGACTGTTGCCTTCATCTTCACTTCTCAACTTTCACAAAATCGATCGAGGAGAATTGCACAGAAGTGGATCTGACGAGGAATCTCAGGAGCACTGGAGACAACTGAGGATTAGCTCTAATATGAGACAATTACTCCGATGAGGAATAATTAAACTTTTCTACTACAATTGTGAAATGTAGGAAAGAGAGAGGTTTTATCCTTGGGCTGAATGAACTGTGAGGTTCGAGAGCTGCGTGAGGTTGGAGAGCCGTGAGGAGACTGAAGGCGCATGGGGTGGGTTGGTGCTTTATATGCGGGGATCTCTGGGAAGTCTCCTCCCCGAGAGCACATTGGCCAGCTGCACTCTCACACTCACCCATGTGCAAACCCAAAGACCCTCCGACCGATCTCCGGTTTTCTCACCCTCTATACCCGGACCTACATCTGCCGAACACCACCCGGATACCGCCGTACTTAAATTCGCAACCTCCCTTGTTCCCTTATTCATATCCAAACTCATTCAATTCCTTCAGGGACAAATCCCATCATAAGCATTCGATTATATCATTATTAAATATTAGTGATAATTTACCATTTTTGAACATTACTTGACGTTTGATGTTTGATAAATGATTAGGAATGGGAATGATTAATGATACAAAAATCTGAAGAATATTCAAGACTAATATTGCAAAGTATTAGTCAAATGAGTATTTATTTTTATTACTTGGTCTGGAACTTTTATTAACGACCTATCTAAATTGAAAAAAATTGCAATAAAACTTATTTTATTACCTATTATTACAAGATGTTGAGCTCCCTGTATAGCCAGTAAAGAATGTGGCTGTCTTGTAATTGTGGACATAATATGATAGTCTATGAATGATGATTGTGAATAACATGAGGGTGCAGACAGCTTAACTTATGAATATTAGATTACAATTTATACAAGGAGTGGAGAAGGGCTTGGACTCATCCGGGTGTGGGTAGGTCTGGAAATCTCATGTGGAGTGTCAGAGTTTTGTGAAGTGGTAATATGTGTAATTGTTTGTTTCTTTCCGGGTGATAATTGGAGAAGGCCCTCATCTGGCCCTTTTCCACATGTGAGAGTGTGAAGTGTGGTCGGCTCAACCGGGGCCCGCCGTCAGAAAGCCAAGGAATTCATCACATGTCTTCGTCTGTGGTCTTTGGAATCGAAGGAGGAATCCAGTTCTCCAATTATTATTTATGAGGATTCGCGGCGGGACGAGGTGTCGGGCGGGGAAGGAACCGGGTGTTCTCCCACCATCCCTCTCAGACCATGAATCCAGATGTGGAACCCACACACTTGCAATCAGTTCTTTAAAGACCCCCAATATACAAAGTTTCAAAGTGGAGGGAAATCGAAGTCAAAGGGTGGTGGTGTGGGCATGGGACCATTTGTGATCCGGGTGCGGAATCTCATTGGGGTCTAAAAGTAATCTGTTGACGTTGTGAATGAGCCACCGGGCGTCCTTAGAGTTGACCCTCCTACCCTTAGAGGTATGGGAACGGGGATTCCGCGACGGGATTGTTTCTCACGGTTGCCCCACCAGCCCGGTGGAGTTCAGGTGGCTCCCCGAATCGCAACCTCTTCATTATCTCACCCAGCTTTACGAGGTCCATTAAAGGGACATAAACGGGAGGGGGAATTCGTCCCTTTGTCTTCCTCTTTCAGTTCTCACACATCATTTCATTTCAGCTATATTATGTGCCCCTTGACAATTAATCATTACATTTACAAGGTCCTACGAATATATTCATTTGATCTCTTTCTACATACATACTCTGTATTATGACCTCGGCTCAACTTTTCATATGCTCCGTTCAAAACAACATTTTTGATGATTTACAAGATGAATGTATGCTTTGTACAGCTGTTGTAAAGTGCTATTTTGGACTGTAAATATGGTATTAAAAATGATCACTGATAACCAATAAATATGAGGCCTTTAGCCCAAAATATATTTGACAAGATATAATTTGAGGTTTGGTTTGGAGAGAAGAATGAGAAATATTGTGAATCATCGATGCAGGTGAAGACACGAAAGTTAATCCAATTTTAAGGGAATGGTGTGGTAAACAATTGTGTATATGATGAAGATATTCTTGTGGCCGTGTTAAATCCATGTTCCTAAATAAGGACTAGGGAAGGGCCCTCCTAAGCGGACGTTTAATGGGCCTCTGTCTCTCCCCATTACTAAATAAGGGGGGTCGGGGCTGAAGGGATTTGGCCGTAATTGAAGACCTGCCTGCCTCCTTCAGATGGCCAGCCACAAAAAACGTAAAAGACTCTCCTTCTCACCTATTGTCTGTGTCCCATGGGGAAGCGTCTCCAGAGCGACTCGATTGCACCTGACTGCCGAAATCGGGTGGAATGCCGTCTGCACGGCGCCTTCGTCCCGACGGGGTGCACCTTCAAGTCCTACACCACCACACCGGCAAAGTCCTTCACACTCCTTCGGCCCTCCTAATTATATTACTCGCCTCGCCCTTCATCTCCTCCTCTCATCAAGATCATCGAATGTAATTAAACTCCTTCCCTCTCATAATATCTGCATTAGCCCATATTACTCGTCCCTTGGTTTCCCATATCTCTCACACCATCCTCATTTATCACATTCACAACTGCCGTCGGTTTGCCTGGCCCAGCTCAGACCTTTAATATCCATTATGCATCATTGTTTGACCACATGTTTGAGTATTAATAACATTGTTTATTCAAGATTTGGATTTACTATTTTTGACATTTTTATCCCTTGTTAATTCTTTTAATCGGCGAGGCTCGCTAACAAATGACATTTGACAGGTATGTTTTTTTTCTTGCATTTTTTCCAATTGCTCCCAACCTCAAATTGAGTGGAAGCGATGTTGTTGGAAATATAATAGAAGTTGAAGGTGAGGAGGGCGAGGTTTTAAGCGGCTTAACAGAGACAAAACATTTGGAGCTGAAATGAGGGCTCAGATCTTTTGCGGCTCCTTTGGTTCCTCCACTTCACCTTCCTAATTTGGATCATAATCATAATCATAAGTCAGAGACTCCTCTTAGTGTCGCCCTCCGCCTCTTGGCTACTTTATGGCTGCCCACTCTCTTCTTTAATTAGAAGCCCCTCCTGTATCCGGAACCGCAGTTAAGGGGAATCCCACCAATAATAGAAAAATCCACTCTAATTGTGGGATCTTTTGAGGAGGAAATTGTATTTTCGAAAAGTGGAGTTAAATTAAAGAAATGTTGTATTTCCTGTTATTCTCTCACTTTTGGTCAGCTTGCGTTCGTAAATGAGAAAAGAAGCTTCTTAAAAAAAGGTCCGTCGTAAAATATCTAGCGGATCCTCATCCATTGTTTTTGGAAACGCCTCCTTCAGATTTCTAGCGTCAAATCTCGTAAAAATCGTGTAGAATTTAGCAGCTGGAGAAAAAAGTGAGAAGGAGAGACAAAGGGAAATGAAAGTTAAAAAGAAAAGGGCAAATTAGATTTCTGTTTTGAGGTCTTAAGTCCTAAGTGAGTGTGGGAGCAATATGGGGAATGTAGAAGACGTAATGAGAGCCTTCCCGAGAATCCCCTTATTCTTCCTCGGATTCCAACACCGATATTTTGCTCATAAGTGGAGGGTCCTCGTTAGCTAATTATCACTAATTCTGACCACCTGCCATTTTCCCTCTCCACAAAGAGTCCTCAGTGGCCGGGAGTGAAGGTTAGTCATCCGAGGAGGTTCCGTCTCTCTCACCACCTATTTCATTATATGGATGTTAGACGGAGGATCATATTGAGGCTGTAAACACTTGTGGCGGATCTCCCATCATCTGGTGGCGTGGAGGAGGTCGGAGAGTTCGGGAGAAACGAAGCGACGAAGGATCCAATCCGCACATCCTGCTCCTTCGCTTTCTCTCATTTTTGACCAGAACTCACAACGTGCAGGGAAACAGGAGGAGAATATGAGAATTCTTTGGCTCGAATTTATATGAACTTCCTCCAGAATGTGTCTTTAACGAGGACTTTATTGGTACACACGTGGAGGCTCAGCTTCAGTGACTAGACGTATTTGGAGAAGGACTCAGATGTTGTAGGGATGTCAGAACCATCATAACTGTCGGATGTCGGTGAGTTGGAGGGTCTTGAGGGCGGGTGACATTTGTCACTGGCCGATTGATGGGTCTTCGCGATGGTCCGATACAACCGGATAATTTCCGCTCCTCCTCAATTAGGTGAGCACAAGCTGCTCAGAACTCCATTCCTCAAATTCCACTTCTTCCAATCCACTTGTCCGCACGATGAACAAACTCTTCATTGATCTTCATCTCCAGATTTCTTAAGGGATTCTTTCACTATAAATCACTCTTCCTCGTCGGCACAATGTCAACGGAGAATCCGACTCTCGTCAAACCCTATAAACGAGAGCTAAAATAACCCAGTTCAGGCATCTGATTTCCAATTCCACCCATGGCCCTTACAAAATTCCTTAAGACAATTGTAGTCCAGGACCTATGAGTTCCATATGGGCAGAGGGCGGGGAAAACGAGCGATCCAAATATAAATTGAAATTGTTTGTCCATCGAAGGAACGATCGCCTCTCGTGTCCGTAGATAATGCTATGGCTTGTATGGACTTCGGGCTAAACAGATGTGTCGATTCGGCCGTGGGTAGTTTGTCCATATGCGAGTGTTACTCTTCGGTCCTACAAGATTTCCTATCCAACTATATGTAGAACAGATATAAACATCCAATGTGGGCTTCTCGTGGGAGTTTGGTCATTGAAGGGAACAGTTACCTCCATGTTCCTCCACATTCTTGAGAACTTATAAGGGGAGGGTTCTGAAAGGTAGGACGTGAGGGTGATTAATTAAGAATCCCCTTCAATCACCATCCCTCAGATGAATCCTCATCAATAATAAATAATTAAAGAGATTCACATCTTCCTCTCCTTATTTACAAGTTCCTTGATTCGGCCGTCTAGCCTGGATTCTGTAATGACTCTCCACGACCACTTTGTTTACATTCAATCCCCTCAAGATGAACTAAGATTGGACGCGGCATTCCATTTCCCATTATCCCACTACTCCTTGGCTCCCATATTCGGCCCACTTTCTTCACCGATCCCCCTCGCCCAGTATCATGAGGCTAATTAGGAGATAGAGAGGCCTCATTTGGTCATCGCGTCAGCGCCCAGCACCTCTCCCAATTGGAACGGACAGGCGATGGGAATCTCTTCTCAATTGACAGAGAGTTATTGTACATCAATCAAGTTGTATGAGAAACGCTTTTTACGATCCTGTGTATCCAAACTCAACACGTGCACACCAAAGGACAATAACTGGACCATTTGGTCCAAAAAGACTTGTTGACTCCAGAATGTTTCCTTTGCGGCCTTCCGGAAGAGCCTTCCTCAGAATCTCAAATGGGACAATTTGACCAGAGTTTATAGGAAAACAAACAAGGGCTGTCTTCTGTTAACAAGGCCCTATTTCCCCACATCCTTCTCCATTGAGAGCGAGTCTCATTCATTGAGAGTGTCAACGAGAGATTTCAAAATGATGACTCCACACATGAGGGTCATAAAAGTATAGGAGTGGAAGAGTCACTGGACCCTGCGCCACTTTATGGTTCCGAATAACATCTGAGTCACTCCGACTCCTTGTTTTCACTCACATGGAGAGTCAAAAGTTCAAGAAAGTCCTCAGAGTGAGAAGAGGCTATTAAACCTATTAGCAACACTTTATCTCGCTCCTCAACAGACCTCAACGAGGATGAAGCACACAAACAGCCATTTTCCCCCTTTCCCTTATCAACTCCCTTATATAAATTATCAATCTTAACTCACTGGAACTTTCCTTAAGTTTTAAAATCCTTCTGCAACGTTATTTACCATGTAACCCTACTCGCTACTTATACGTTTATTCCATGTTTGCTTTCAACCATCTAGTCAAAATTAAATGTTTGTAAATATGAAAGGTTAAACGAGATCTTTCTTAATAACTACAAGAAGACAAGAAATTACTGTCGAAATTCATGTAGCCAAATAACGACCCACCAAGCAGTTTCTCACTAAAGGTTGCACATTAAGTTGTCCATAATATAAAAAAAATCATAGAACTTGTACTACAAATACTTGTTTATTGGTAAAACAAGACGCCATGAGTTGGATCCTTGAATGTAGCAGTAGAGCAGAATTGAAGGATTAAAGCGATTATGATAAAGGTGGTGTAGGAGGGTTTCGGATGGGCTGAAGCGTTTCCTGGTGAGTTCAACTGTTCCGGTTTCACGCGATTTCATTCTGCATCCTGTGCAGGAACAAGTGGATTCCACTCCATAAGACTCGCCCTCGTATGTCTGCTTCTATTATCTTCTAATAACATGTCCATGTTTACAACCCCGTGTCTAACTCACGTCCTCTCCAATCCCCCAATATGTTCACCTTCACTCTCATCTTCTTAATTTGGATCGCTCGGGTTTGTCCCTTCTAATGCATAAAGGAACCAAAAAGAGAAAGATCAAATTAATAAGGAGTGAGAAAGAATGAAAGAGAAACTTGATAATTCGTCCAATTTTATGCAATTGTGTACACAAAATAGGCTTCAAAGGGTTTGGTCTCCATCCTTTTAAACCAACAAAAAGTAAGATACTTTAGATTACTTGATTATCATATTGGGAAATGAATCAGCACTGTAATAAGAAAAGCCTTTCTGTTTGTTTTTATATAAACAGATAAGTGAGAATCCAACTGTGAGGAGAAGAGGCAGAACTGTAAAATAAAGGAAATTGTACCCAAAGGTGGAAAGTATGAAGGGGTTTCGTAGCGTTGTGTTCCGCCAGAATAATCCTCCCAGATAGGAAGGAACAATTAGATAGAATGCTGAGAATAGCGTCACAGGATTTGAGATAAAGAGAGGAAGCTGGGTTTCTGCAGGAAATTAATCCATGGGGTCCGGATACGCTGATGAGGAAGGTAGATGATGAGGGAAAATGGGAAAAATCAGGACAGAGGTGGGGAATAGTGATAAACTTCCACTGTTCCATTTTCATCCTACATTTGACCTGTTTGAGGCGACGAGGGAGAGGAAGGAGGAAAATGAACCGGAAGGACTCCGCCCGATTCAAACCTTCTCATCAATGACGATCATAATTCATTGAATGGATCGTATGATTCTACTCGTACAATCAGTACAAACCTAAAACGAATATATCGTGATGCATACTATACTATATTGTATATGAAACATGTATGGACTATTACACAGCCTGAAGTTCTGATACTTTAAATGACTAGTTTTCATACGAAAATTGATACGAGTACTGACCCTGAGTACATATTTTTGTATGTTGTACATATACGTATTGTTTATATGTGAGAACATTTATTTATCTGTGCTGTACTTGTATTCACAAATATGAGAACACATGTGCTCAGCAGGAAAAGAACCTTTTTCGTGAATTGTATTACACATTTCCCAACAAGTGCAACAGTTGGGCATTTTAAAATTCTTAGAAATTTCTTAAACATAAATACAGAGTACTTATGTATACCTACCTATATTTTTGGACAGACGTAAATTTTCTCATTGCGCATTGTAATACTAACAATTTAACTTGAATAGCGATAATAATTTTATCAAAATGTACAAATTAAAGTGAATTTGAGCGTTAAAAGGAGAAATGCATGATGATGTGATTGCATGTTTTCACTTGATTCGTTTTCCTCATTTACTTCTTCAAACGTTTCTAACTACATGCATTTTTTACTTGAATTCTTTTTCATATTTTGTGAGGAGGACCAATTTATTTTAATGTGAATGCACCAACTGATTGTTACGGACAATTTTGAATTTAAGTTTTTATTGTAAAATTCCTTTCGATAATTCTTCTGAGGACTTGTTTGTAGTACAAATCCTAATGTAAGGATTCCGATGCTAACAAACACGATAGAGTTCAAATTGCATGCTTATAGAATAGAGAAAAAAGTTCATCGTATTAACACATACTTTTTGTGTCTTTACGTAGGTTCATCGAAAATTGTACAAAGTACACACGAACCTTTGCATATCACATGTTTGCAATATTTTTTATGAATTATGAACGTAGTACAATTACATTTGAAACGAGTATTAACAAACAAGGAACAATCAAAATTTTCCATATGAAACTTGAAGAAATAAATTCTTCAAAATTGACAATCCGTACGTTTGATTTGACTAAATTACACGTTGATTTTATGAACTGCTTTCATTGAAAAATTAAGAAGTAACTGTTGAATTGTATATTTTATTGGCTTTTATCCAACAGGTGTAAGAGAACAAATTCATTTTATAACGACAAATGAGAAAAGAAATGAGATGCTAGAGTTGCCAGCAAGTTTGGAGCATGTGAATATTAATATAATATAATATTAGTATAACCACTTTACCTATCAAATGAATCAATCAGAGAGGGATTAATTCTCAACAACATTGAACTATGAAAAAGATATGGTAAATTAGTTTGAGAGTACGATTGGTTTTCTACTGTACTTTTGCACATGGGGTTTAATCTCGTTTGATGAGCTTAAGTACGAACTGGCGTATCTTGGAAAACTTTACCATTTGATTATTTACAAGTGGTGGGGAAATTGGAATTGAAAAGTGAATTGTCAAATTGCAAGTATCTTTGTACATTACACGAATTACCTCCAAGCACACTGAGTGAGTTGATAAATACGCGTATGATTTATACATTCGTATAATACATGGTATCACAATAGTTTTGGGTCTTATATGGGTAGAAGCCGTGAGTGATTAACTTGAGCTTTTGTGTTCCATTATGGGCCAAGTAGACGGAGTATGAACAACTTACTCCATACAGGGCTTCTCATCTTCTCAATTCTCATGGGTTCAAGTGCCTAGTGAGATTTTTCTCTTGGGAACTCTGAGTTGGGAGGTGGATGAATCTCATGAAAGTTCCCTGGAGAACTCAAAAGCTCCCACATGGCGGTGCAAAAAATCACCCACCTGCACGAATGAAGCCTAAGCAGTTCTTTATTGCTCTCGTAAATCGAGATAGGAAATATTCAAATCAATCCTTTTACAATTCTTCCTTATGCGTCCAATTCTCTTTCATTTCTCAATCTTTTCTTATCAATTCAATCATATATTGGTTATCTATTCAAAGAAGTGTCATTGGTCTTAATGCATTGAGATATGTGGATTAATGAAAGAACATTAGGGAGATTGAGGAGAATCTTATTTTATACGCTCTCTCTCTCTTGTTCACCTTAAACACCCATAAAAGTCTGCCAAGATTTGGAAATAAGAAAAGAGTTGTTCGTGCAAGAAGGAAACTTGCTATTTCGCCTTCCCTAAACTAAACACCATATTTCATTGTCGACTCCAAAGTCAGTCGTTAGCACATTTATTGGATTTTCTTCATTGAAATAAAGAATCAAGTGTGAGGATCGTAGTCAATTGGTGGCTTATCGCAAATTTCACAAAGCTAATTCTCCCTCTGTTTATAATTCATTCTCTTCGTCTTATCCAAGAATAGTCTTAATGAAAATATTTTTGTTTGCCATCAGGATTTTGCCAATTCAGCAAAATTCAAAGCAAAAGTGAGGAAGGACAAAGAACTTCGCTCGGCACACATTAAACATCAACATATTTTGAAATTGGTTTATTTGAGATCTTGTAGACTGTCGATTGTGCAAATATATTTAGCTCACTTGAGCTTGAGAAAAGTTGAACATATTTGTTGCGGAGCAATAAAAGGGAGATTTATCTCGGAAACGTCGCCAGTGAGTCGCAGAGGTTCTTTTCGCTATAATAAACATGACTCCTGTTGTCTCCTAATGGATTCAATTGACGGAGGTCTCTAATGGAACTCTACCTGTCAAACTTACCTTTTCTGCCAAGTATTTGGGGTGGATAAGGCTTTTATGCCTTTTGCCCCTTTTTCCTCACGCCGTCCCCCTCGTCGGTGACTCTTTAAACAAATAAACGTGAGGTGGGTTGAAGAGGGCAAAATTTGTGAACCCATACGACCCTATATCCAACCAAATGGAAATCCATCACTCGCCAGTCTCCAGACTAAATTCCCTTTCAAAGGAGAAAATGAGTCCGGCATCTTCGGAGTTCCCTCCAATGCAATGGGCTCCTTCGGTGACCCACTTATCCCCATTGTGTGTCCGAGAAGGGAAGAAGTGTTGAGATGAGCAGGGAATGTGGAGCGCAACAGGTGATGCACGAAGGGAGAAATCCATGTTACGAGACACCTGTGATTCTCCCCATTCTAATTCCTAACCTTCGACATCTCATCCAACAATGGTAAAGTAGGAAAATTCTCTCTACAGGCCAAACTCCATGATTCTCCAATTCCCTAATTATCATACAGCTCCAAGCCATCCCTTTTCTATACTCCATTTATTGGAAAAGGTCCATATGCAAGTGTATGTATAATGTTCCCCGACCCTTCTTCTCAAGTGACTGACTATAAAAATCAATTACCACATAGGGAGTTTCTGGTGGGTTTACACTTTACAGGATAATATCATAATGCTATTCATTATTTTATAGAGAACACATAAATACATGAATTTGTAATTGACCGATAATACGGTTCATGTTTATTACTCGGCATTTAACTATTTTTGTATTATTTTAAGCTCCCGGTCCTGGATTTTCAATTTGTGAGATTGAATTAGGTTAACATAACCGCTGGTTATCATCTTCCATATTATGGCTTTTAGAGTCTGATAGATTGAATTCTGATCTGGGGCTTTTGGTTACATAAATGCTTACAACCTTAGTCTAAACAATTTATATTTACAGCATCATTAAAGGGTTCTTTGAGTAAAGTAAAGTCTTATCTTATCTACGGAGCTTCTGCTCTGGAATTCACAATGTGAATTTTACGCGTCTCAAGGAACCCGGCCCTTTTGAAATTGTTTTCCATTGTTCACAAGTAGAGTTAATTTGAGTGTTTGGAGTTTGAAGGAAGATTTAATGGGAGACCGTGGTTATTTTAACACGGGCAATAACAATAAAGCATTATCTCCCCATCGCCACTCTTATTCCGTTGAGCAAACAATTGGAAGATTCTTATCGGGGTGGTTGAGACGGCTGCTCGGAGCTAATTGGCGGGTCTGCATATAACTTATTGCCTTGTCTCAAAAGTTATTTGGGAAACCTGCGGAAGGCTTTAAAGGGAAACCAGGTATGTCGGTTCCCGACTGGTGGAGTTTTGAGTCGCCGGATGACCGACGTGCCGCCATGGGCCTGCACCGATGCCGCCGACGGTTTCCTTATTCCCATATACGTCTTTGTATGTGTGCACAATGCGAGTCAGAAACCCTCAGAGGGTAAGTAAACCTTCGCCACTCAATTTATTCTTTATACGACGAAGGCATAATGAAGTTAGAGAAGGGAAGGTGGTGGGTTAGTGAAAATTACGAAGGAACTCCGTAATTGGGTTACCCGATCACCTGGGCTTCTTCTTCGATCAGAGACCTTTTTTATTATCTCTCTCGGATCTCGGATTGAGTCCGCCTCCTTTCTCATAAACTAACGAATGTGGGTCAATTCAAAGATTTCCTCATTAGAGCCAACCCCTTAAATAAGTACCTTAAATGAGGCTCCCTGAATCCTTCAGCCTTCCCGACCTCCTTAATCACCATTTCCTCATCCCTTGGTTAAACCCAGACGAATTGAATACTAAAATTGGTAACACGAGGGATGCGAGGAAAGCACAAGAGGAAAATTACTCTACTTTTACGAGAATATAATCGTAAACAACATACCTCATATGCTCAATTTACTCATTAATTAATTGATATTTAATAATAAGGTCTCGGTTCTTTATAAGTCGTAATTGTATGATCGAGGGTTCGCTTATCAATTGTACCAATTGAGTAAATATAAGGGGTAGCTCCGCATTAAAAAGATTGAGTTGGATCGTTTGTTGAATTTTTAATAAATCCACTACTTTGTCTGTATTTGCCTATAACATGGTTTATTATTTGAATGCTTACCATCATTTTATGAAACAGAGTTGGCGACAGGGACTGTGACATCCGAAGACTAATGGCTCAGCATAGAAGTTATCATGAAGACTTGATGGAAATATGAAGTGTGTATGTTATTATGTATATGAAGGGAATGGAGAAGGTTAAAGCTCACTCCCATATGAAATGTATGTATAAATTGTTTGAGTGAGTGTGGGAACTGAAAGTTTTGAGAGTAACCGTATGTCCCGCACGTGTGGAGGGGACGCGGCCTCGATATATTAACTGGAATGCCCTTTGTACGTCACACCGGGCTCGCCAACTTACCCAACCTACCCGAATAAATGAGGGATCTGCATGCAAGGGGATGGTGCAGGAGTGAGGAGACACACAGCCGCCCGTCGCTCTGCGAATCTCTCTGGGGACACGTTCCCACGTGCGGGCAGCTCCTGTGCCCATTATTCTCCGTAAAAGCATATTTGGTCACTCATCCGCCCAGTCAATCAAATCATTCAGCCCACGCACGTGTATGCAGAAAACATCTATGTATGTGCCATTCTACGTTGCTCTCAACTCATTTCGGACGAATCCATTAGCTAATGAAAATTAAATAATCCTTCCAATTTCAACCTACACCCTTTTTTGAGCAGTTTTTAATGAATTAACAAATAGAGAAAGACGCAGCTGTTGAACTTATTACCATGTACTTATTAAAATGCTTTACTTACAGGTCTCTCCTTTATTAGGGTTAGTTAGACAAACTTTTAAGTCTTGACCATATTTGGACTATTGATATATGAAATCTGATTCGATTTGATAAACCAATATGTTCATACATATAGACATTTTTTTCATGTTCCGGCTTTGTAACTTTAAACCAGTGAGTTGAAAGCGAAGATGATGGAAATTTTGGAAACCTCATTGAAAATTTTCATTTGAGTAAATCAAAAACCAGGAAAGCCTTGTAAAAAAGCAAATACTGGAAGGTGAGTATTTTCTCAAGGTTGGAACTTTTAAACGAAATTGAGAGTGAAAAATGTTGAAAGTGAGAGCGTGTAAATAAAAGAACTTCCTCTTGGTGGAAAAAAAGGTTTAAAGACTGGAAGATTCAGGTGTAGAAAACCTGCAAAGTAATCCTTTGATGAACCCTTTCTCAAAATTTGTACGTCGGGGAAACCGTTTTTTCTGCAAGGTAGTACGAAGGAAGAGGAGGATCCCATTCTTAAAATGTAAAGTACTTACACATAAAGAATTGTAAAGAACCTCTATTTGTATTTGCAGGATCAAGTTCCAGCCATACGTGTATTGACCATTCGGCACAATACGGAAATTTGACTGGTTTTGAGTCGAGCAAAAAATTCTACCGCATACAATGCAAGGTCTTCGTACCAGGTTTTCTACTTATTGTCCAAATAACAAACTGAAGAGCAAATAAAACATAAAAAAACTTCCTTCCTTCTCATTCATTTTTCACGGAGTTTACAGGAGAAAAAGGAAAGTGATTTTGGGGAGAAATTCGGCCTTTCTTAATCAACCACTTTATTTTTTAAGCGATGAGAAGGTCCAATTCTATTTTTTAACAATTTCTATCTAAATCACCATGTCGGGATTGAGCCCTGAGATGAATTGAAGAGCGACTTCACTCAAGAGGATCATTTATCATTATGGGTCCAATGAGGGTTATTTCATAAAAGGTCGAGGGACAGATGACAGATTCGAACATTGGACACCTTCACTTTCCAAAGAGTTGGAATGGGGGACCGTGGGAAAGACATATAGGGAAGGATCGATGAGTTACAAATTGAAGTTATCAAACGGTCTCTTTGGTCCTACGTGCTTGGCTTATATGATGCCCCATTAGAGTCGGAATGAAAAGGTGCTTTGGTTCATCCACCTGGCTTCACTGTACTTAATTTCCTTAATTAATTGAAGTAGATGAGATGGACAATTAAAAGAAAGAAGCCCAGGCTGACTCTCCCTCTGTTAAAGATCTTTTAATTGCAATAACACTCTCCTCTCTCTTTTATCTCATTTGATTGAAACGAAGATTTGAATCTCATCTTCATTCAACATGGCATTTATTCAACTACTTTATTAAAGGTGAATTAAAACGATGAAAAAATAATGAAAAGTTCCTCTTGTTAATCATAGATTGTGTCAGCTATATACATTTCCACTTTGAAAAAATGTAAAATAATTAAAACCTTTTTAATTCGGGGAAAATACATACAATTAGATTACTCGGGGTTTTTTTGACGATGAGACTATAGTAAACATGTAAGTTTAAGTTTAAGTTAAGTATGTTATTAACTTGTAGGGAATATTACATAAATCCACGATGAAAAAACTTATGTCTTTTATACACCCATGGTTCTGATTAAAGTAGATATAAGAAAGAAAAGTATTTGAGCTTAAAGGCATTGTTAAGAAGAGACTTGAGTGATTATGTAAAAGAGATAATTTAAATTTTGAGAATGAGGGTTCCAGTGAGTTGAGGGTGTGAGTGTTGAAGGTGAAGCATATTGAAATCGGTGCATTGAACATCTGCTAATTTCCCTCAGCATTCCGATCGGTGGGCTGAGAGTTTCCGTCGTGGGAACCCACCTGCTACAATACAATCACACATCTCTCTCTACACTGCTTTTTATCTTAGCATTTTCTTATCTCTCTTTCACTTCCAGCTACCTCTTCATCTTCATTGACTTTTATTGAGCCCTCCGGATCATTAACTTCATTTGAGACGATTCTTCTCAGGTCGCACTGTCTCTCTTAATTACTACAATCACTTTCATTATACATAATCTTTTCACAATTTTTCATCCTTAAGACTTTAATCTCTTTCTTATCTCATTGTAATGTTGGTTTATTATGTAAAGTTTATTTTTTCAGATGTGGATAGTTGTTTTGTCTTTTCACTTTTATTTAATACAAACAATTTTATGTACTTATACAATATTTATCATAAATACTTAATTTGTACACAAAATATACATATTTATGGTATGCACATATAATATAAATAGTAATAAAGTATTAATACGTCCATGTAATCATTCGTCAAAATGTCATGAATTTACAGAGAAATAAATTCTAAAAATAAATTGGTCTGTGCAAAGTACAAGCTATGTATGTTCAATGTTACAGCCTCGTTTCCATTTTGACGATGTTGATTGTATTTTAGAATAATTTTAGTCACTTTGTCACATATGAAATCATGTTCAAATATTCATATGAAAATTATATGCACAATCTATGTAGGTATTACATAACAAATTTAATTATTTAACTATTTCAGCATAGACTAATGAAGGTGACATGATTCAGACGATGTAAATTTAAATCTACG
Source organism: Neelides folsomi (assembly GCA_034687125.1). Taxonomy (NCBI): domain Eukaryota; kingdom Metazoa; phylum Arthropoda; class Collembola; order Neelipleona; family Neelidae; genus Neelides; species Neelides folsomi. Next base: position 83,329 of record JAQGBZ010000218.1, on the reverse strand, counting down.
CTAATTTTCTGAGAGTCTGGAAATTGAACATTTGGACTTTGAATTAATGTAAATACATATAATAAAATGTGCTTGAAAATATTAATACAACCCTAATGGTGATAGTAAAAATAAGTGCTCGAAGCCTCATAATGCCGGCTGTTCGTTTATAAGTTAGAAGCTGTGGACTCTCATGTTTAGTTTCTTTACCCTTCCTGTTGAACTATGATTAATGAATCCCATGGTGTTCGCGATTTTGACGCCGTCAAAGAAGGTTTATCTGATAAGGACCAAAGAGTGCAACTCACTCGAGATTCGACGCAATAAAAGCATACAATTGATATGAGATTTCAATTGCTCTCCTCTTAAATCCTCGCACCTGAAGGAACTCGAAAACAACAGGTGGGGGCGAAGAGTGCAAATGAACTCATCATCCCTGATGACAAATATTAGCCCAGATTATTTAGATCTACTACTCGTCTACACATAATGGAAATTAAACTCGTCCATTCGTTTTACCTTATCTTTGAGTGTTTCTTTGGCCTTTTCATATTTGGCATGTTTATAAATTGCCATTATGTTTACTTTCCCAGTTTATGTACATTGAAGTACATAAATATGATAAATAACTATTTTGAAGTTGGATGGAAAAGGCATGTAATTTAGAAAACACTAAGTGTTGACCATAGATTACATCACACTTGCAAATTGAAAAGTATTTATGAACATGCAGGAGGAACCAACAGCTGCAAATTTGCCTTTAAGAATTTAGGATAATTCAAATGAGTCGTCTAACAATAAAGATTACATAGACACATAATTTGGTCATCTAAAGTGTGTGTGTGTGTGTGTTTCTCGCTATGGACTATTGTTACAGGCGAGTCTTATTGAGTTTTTTTTTCTTGACACTTGTTAACGTAATGTGAAAAAAAATAATGTTTGCATTATGTATAGATATGGACGCAGGTGGGATTCATTTGCCCTTTTTGTCTTCTCAGTACAAAATATGAATTGACATCATGGACATGAAGGGAGTGAAATGGCAATCTGAATTTTAATGGCGGATGAAAATCTCTGATTGTTCTTCTCATAAATGGCAAAGTGAGGCGAAGGGCCTGCTGGAAAAGGGAATGCGAGAAGAACTGGGAGATGGGAGATTGAGTCACTCGTGATTCGATTCCCTGTCTCTTATTCAAATGTCATGGGGAGGTGATTGGATCACAAGCTCATCTTCGGATTTCTTTTGAGGAGTGGGGCTAATTGGAAGATGAAGAGGCATTGACGCGGTCGGAGGACGCCAACTCCTTTCCTGGACACAACGCTCGTCGCTCTCTCCTCCTCCATCCAGCCACTCACTCTGGGAGATCACAACCTTTGATTGCCCAGAAGAGGAAGATGATTTTGAAGTGAAAAGTGGTCAAGTGGCCGAAGGACCTGGCATCGTGCCTTCTGCTCTCATATTTATATTTTCTATGGTAGTTACATCTTGAAAAAACTAGTTCACAAACAGCTGGACGTTGAGGTTTGATGAGAGTATATGAGAGGTTGATATTGGAGCAACTTGTTCAATTCTCCCTGTTACACCTCCTTCAAAAAATGAGGCGTTAAGAAGGAGTGATGAGAAATAAAACTAGAACTTCAAGGCTCTAATCATCCCTATTAGCCTATTCTCGAGCAATAAAGATATCTTGTTCGAAACCGTGTTGAATCTGCTGCAGTGGATCAATGAGTCTTATTAAGAACTCAACCACACATTAATAAACTTCTTTCACCAGCCGAGGAGATCGTAAATTCATAAATAACAAACGGATCCAACACGCAATTTACAATCAAAGAGACTCAACGCCTTCCGAGCAAAATAACTGTCTTATTAGTCTCTTTTAAATGATGAAGGAATATTTAAAGCTTATTTACCACTCAGCATAAACAAGAAACAACAACTTGTAACAGTTGCAAACTATGTGATAGCAACTTTTTAACTCTTTAGTAAAAAACAAGATAGGGTATTAAAGTATATACATATTTATGTCGAGATGGTATTAAACTCATTTTGTTCAACTTACAACCTTACTTAACTTACAAATGATTAAGCTCATTGTGAGAACTTCTAATTATAAACAATGCTGTTGTTATCAGTTCTTGTGGTGGAAGAATGGCATGAAAGCAATTATGCCTTTGTTGTTCTTTTAAAGTCTCAAATGCCAAGCGGAAGAAAAGGGTTAATTCATAATGTTTTGAATGGCGGACTCAAGTTTGGTTTCGTGCAACATGCATTTGAAATTAGAGTAATGGCTATTATAGTTTATATGCATCGGGAAGGGAAGGTGTAGGGGATGTAATTGTTTGGAGGGCCGAGATTCCCATGATGAGATTTGAGAGAGTTTTGGTGCTCCGTGGGAATACACCTGCTCTCTCCTCTATGAACCTCCAACGTTGGTCCTTCGAATCTCACCACTACTGCGACCCACCAACCACATGAATGCATTTCCCTGGCAAATCACAGGTGATTGTAACTCATTACTTCCTCTCTCTCTTATTATTATGCATTGTGCCCTTCGCTCAACCTTCGCCCTTCTATCAAAAGGAAGGGAGGACACTCAAAAGGGTAATCTCCTGGTGGAATGCCATGCAAGGAACTTGAAAACCGTAATTGGGCTCTTTAACACAGGAACCTCCGAACAAACAGACGGTACTTTAACCCCACAATTCCAAGCTCCACAATGAGAAATTACATACGTAGAGACCTGAGTATATTATTTAGAGGAAGGAATTTGGAGAACAACTTTAGTTCAAGATAAGGAATTAGGACGATTAGCACCTCGTGAGCTTAATCGACTCATAGAGAAGACTTAAGAGCCGTTTTGTGGCTCATAAGAACTCCAAAACTCAAATTCCAATTGAGGATCCCACAATTGCCGGGCAATTGAGACGCGGAGAGTTACAAATAGAGATTTAGATCTAAAGTAATAGTTAAGGCTTGGATATAATGGGGGTAAGGTAGGCGGTTGCAATAAAAATCTTCTTCGTCGTTTCCTCTCCTGCTTCTTAATCTTTCCATCTTTGTAAGGGGAAAGGTGGCAAGTCGGGGAATAAATAAGTTGACTCTCAACTTTATTATTCCCATAAAGGGACCCGTTTGCAAATAAATAAGAAGAGGATTCCTTAACCGGAACTCATAAGGAAACTGTTTCAACATTAAAATAAGGAGATTGGAATGGTTTATTGTTTCCTTCGGTTTCATAAGGAAAGGGCGTGGATCGAAATAAAAGGACCGAATTTTGGACAAATAAAAAAAATAATATTTAACATCTTTCCTACTTTCACACACCTGTGGTTGAATACTCAAGTGGTTACATTTTCCTCATACGTATAATGATTATATGAATAAAGTTATAAACACATATACGGATTTATTATACTTTTTCAATTTAATGATATTTCATACAATATAAAATATCACTCCATAAACAATTGTACACACCTACGGTCTTTTAAAAAAATTATAATTTTACGATCAACCCTCTTTTCCCATTTATGAAACTGGAATCAGGTGGCTTTCGGAGTAAAACGTGTTCGAGGAACGGGTAAATGATAAATTATTATAACTAACGCTGTATCCTGTATCGTTTGGTTGTATCAAAAAGATATATTGACATTTGTAGCATTTGTGGATTAATTGTGATACTTGGAAGAGGAATGAGGGTCCTTGACGGCGAAGAGCTCCAAAGGGTGTGAGGGTCGAGTGAGGAATGAAAGTCCATAAATGTGTCGGAGTCTACGAGAGTGAAATGAGAGGTGACTTTTCCGGGCCCATGATAATCCAAGTGAATGGGAGTCGAGAGGAGTTGACCGCCCACGACTCCTTCCACTTGTCGTAAGGTAGGCGGCAGAGGACCCAGGTGGGCCCCAGACGTTCAGGCGCCACTCTCCTCACCCAACCAACAATGGACCGGAGCCAATAAGGCACTTCACCTAAATGAGCCTCCTATTCCAATGCCCCTCGCACGGCTAATGGACACCAATTGATTCCCCAAATTAAATCACTGGCTCCAGAGGAATCCCCGGACACAAACACATGTTGGCTCTTTCTCCTCTTGTCTGAGCCCTTAGAGGGACCGACTTTGCATTCTCGCAGGAATTGGAGTCTTAAGTAGAGGGAAATATTTTGGAGTGTCAAGTGTTTCCGAATGGCAAATGACCATTAGGTCCAGAGAGTCGTTGAGCGTTTAGTTCCTTCGTCCGGTAGTTTGGATGACCGGAAAATACTCCATGGTTCATTATCAGAACCATTACTCAGAAACTTATGAGGTGTGAGAGAAAGTATGGGAAGAGGAGCCGAGAAAGCTGTTCAATGTTGACATCTCACCCATAATTCCAAACTAATGACGGCTTCCATGTGCAGAGCAATGATGACCCAATTTGGTTTCAATTAGAGTGGCTCCGGCGCTGAACCTCTCTGTCGCCTCTTTTCCTCCCTTAACTTAACATTACATCTCCATACTCTTTACACATGTTCTTTCCACTTCCTCTTTTGGTAATTTAATTTACGAACCATCGATGGACCAAACAACTCAATGTCAATTTAAGGCATTACGATCTTAAGTTATAACTCACTTTACAAAGCATTAAACACGTGTTTGTTCTAACCAACCTTTAAGCGGAAATGAATGCTTCCAGACTTTAACTTTTAAATGCCCAATGGTCAATTGGTGGATGATGTCCATATGTAATACAATTATTGTAAGAACATGTTACATTCTACATTTTATATTTCTATTTAATTGTATACAGTCCTCCAGTCCAAATGTCCAAATATATTCATATTTAACGTAAATGCCAAGTTTTTATTAAAAAAACATGAATTTGTACATACAATATTTAGAATTACAACTTACAACTAATGTAATAAAAAAAGTTTGGAATATTATCAACTATGTATATTTAATAATATATAAAATAATTTGGTACATTATTATAAAATTGATTGGCTTATGTAAAACAAGGTGAAAATAACTTTGAACTTTTGTGTTCTTTGACCCGAGGGTAAATGATGGTGAATAAATGTCAAGATTCTCTTTGAATCTCAGAGAGAGAACATTGGAAGAGCACCTGTGGAAGAGAAGCCAGTCGTTTTTTCATCTCATTTTGCGAGAGTTGGATGGAAAGTAGATTTACCTGCTCGGAGCAGAGAAGAGCCACCTGCGTGGATCTTAAAGGAAGCCAAAGTCCGGTCGATGAATGGAAGCGGATACAGCACACCTGTGAGGCCCCTTGAGCTCATCTTCAACCGAGGGACTCCAGGTTCAGAGATCATTGTCCAATCCGAGTCGAATCGATCCCTCCAATTTCATATCACTCCTCAGGATCTCCTTCGGCGTTCCTACTATTTGGGGTCAACCGTGGGCTGAGATTGAGAAATGAGGGTTGGCTGTCGGGGAGGTAAGAGTTTGGCCAAGATCCGGCGACTCCTCGTCTCAAGCACACCTGGACCGCCTCAGGCTTCACAACAATACGAGTAACCTTGCGCTAGGCAAATAACACCTTCGATATTCCCTAATCATCCACTTACACTCCTCGGCGGAACACTCGACCCTCTCTTGCATCCACCTGCACATTTGCAACAATAGATTATTACTTTAATTATTCACATTCTTGAGATGGACGGACACTCACTCAAGGATACACAATGAAGAGTTCAAGAATCCGGAAATAATCATTCCTAAGATTTCATACGGTCCGGCCTATTAATTCTACACCTTTTTTGCTTTTTTTGAACTTACAATCAAAACACTATATTTTAATTGTAAGTTGTATTTTATTACCATGCAGCATTGAATTGCCTTAAAAGCTACGAGGGTTTGTAATTAAAAATGGTCGTTTCATATAAGGACAACTGCCACTTGAATCAAGTCATCTGAAAGTTGAAAAGCAAGGGAATTAACATAGGCCGTTTGATAGTATATGTATTAAGATAATTTCGTTTACCTCCTAAAGGGATTTGTAATGAAAAGTAATGAAATACGATGGGGCTAATCTTTATTCCTGAACATCCTGTTAAAGGACAAGGACTCCGTGGAATCGTAAGAGCTAGGAGAAAAAAGTATTTTGCATTAAGACGAGTGTAAGAAGGGCGGAATAAAGGAATTCACCACTCCTCATTTAAATCATAATAATATTCACTCGATGGGAGAGTCGTAGTAAAAGCCTTGCACTTTTCGCGTCTCTCGCTCCTTCTAAGGTTGGGACGGGGGATCTTTTTGAGGATCCTTGCTCAGTTCCCTATTTGGCCCACCGACTCCTCGGCCTTTGAATCCTAATTTCGGCATTGTCTCCATTCGGGCTCAAGAATTCCTTTTTGGTCTCTTCCTCGTCCTTAAGAGCGAAAAATGGGAAGGTGGAATGAGTGAGGTAATATAGCCATTGACTCCTCACTGTTTGCTAACTCATTAGATACAACAAGACTCAATTGAGCAAATAAGGCTCTTTTTTTCCACGCTCTGTTTGCCTTCCCAGGTCCGTTAAAGGACTTGAACCGACGATATGGCGATCTTCTAAAGAAGAGAGTAAACAAAGAAAGATTTGAACCTCCACGTCTATGCCCATTATATGAACATCTCATTCATTCCCCTCACGTCGTCTCAAGCAATAATGGAGCTTATTTAAGCACACATTATTAAATTTTATTAACCTCAAACAATATTTTTATTACACCTGCTAAATAAATCACTCTCTGCATTGTTTTAATACGAAACCAATCCATTTATTATCTTTATGGCCAATCTGACATTCATATTTTCTATCAATTAAAAAATGAAATATCAATGGCCTCTTTGTGCTTCTTGGATAGTCCAATCAAAGATTTTGTTTGTTAACCTCTATTGAATTTATGAATACAGATTAAAGATAATGTGTATACCTGTGTACAGATATTATGTACGTTTGTTTTTAATAAATATTCCCATTGTAAATGTGAATTCGAGCATGAAGCCTTCATTTGATTATTGATTAAGAAAAACACCTTTATGACATGACGATTCGAGCATTTTTATCATTCCTTTTATTATTCAAGCAATTTGAATTTTTTATTAGACTTGTCAATAAGATTGTATTGAGTTGAGAATAAAAGATGTAAGCTATTATATAAAATTAAGATACAAAACTTATATATTGAATACAATTCTAATAACAAAATCTTTTTAGCATATAATGAAAAAAGTTTAAATCGCAATTCACTCATAAACATTTTATATAATCTCAATGCTCATGTTAACTATTCTGGAGAGCCTCTTTGGTATGTCTGGCAATTTGCAAGATACGTTTGTGTATTAGAAAGAGAAAAGTATGTAAAATAATGGAAGCTTAAAGTTAAGATGATTTGGGAAAAAATCAACTTTTTCAGTGAAATATTACAACGCAAGTTGAGGTTATAAAGGCGGAGATTGTACGTAGAGTTGGATGGTTTTTGCCGTGGAAAGGAATATTACTTGTTTACATTAACGTCCTTGCAAGGCAAAGATGTAATTGATGAGTAAGTAATGGACCTCTGGCGCCTTGGCAGTTATTTTGCATATCCACCTGCCCAGCTGGCCACTCTCCCCATCATTACGCATACTTTGGGAGAGAAACAGGAATTTCTCCAGAGGAGTGTCCAACAGTTGACCCGGAGCCAATTCCTACAATTCTTTCGATTCCCCACTAATTAATCCCATATCCCAGATGTTGTCATTCATCTTCAATTTATTCACCTGAGCTATACAACGCACATATTTCGAGGTCTAATCGAGGAGGCTGAGGAGCCGAGCAATCAATAATCTTTTTATTTAGGTTACAGGATGTTATGAGCTCAATATATTAAAGTGTTAAAGGCCTTCCTATCCCGGTCTTTGCCGTTCCTTCAAGTCCCGTTCTTCAAAGAGGAAGACGATTAAAAGTCTCAGGTTACATTCCCATAATTGTAGCTGTAAAAAAGGCTTTGTGATCCTCTAAAAAGTGGATGAGTCGATGAGTTTAGGAGATGAGAAGATGAATGTCTCCTAAGCGGAGAAGATGGGAGTGCTAGGGAAATTGCCCTTATTGGGAGTGGCGGGGAACAGGGCACCTGTTGTACCAAAATTCTTCATTTCTTCACTCATCGACCCATTTCGAGTCCCAAGGGTATCGGGTAACTCAAAAAAGGGCGTGGAGGGTTGGGAAGTAACAGGACATGGAAATTTATATGTTGTCGGAGACAAGTGTCCCTTCTTCTATTTACACTCTTAGTCAGAAGAGCCCTTCAAGGGATCTCAGAAATTCGAAAGGCGGAGAATTAGGATAAATGAACTCCCTTATCTTTCTTCGTTTGGGCAGGTGGACATTGAAAAGAGTGGAACAAACTCGACGAGGCAGACGTTGGATTGGAAGTACTCACTCAAAGATTAATCATATTCTCAATGGGATCATATGTGTATGATTCTGTATAATAAAAATATGAAATCGTCTTCAATTACCTTCTTCTCTTGTTAGGGGCCTGAGATTAAAAAACCTTATCATTTGGTCAGTTTTTTTTATTGAAGCCGACGAGTGCTCAGCATGAAATTTTAAAATTGAACAATTTGTTGGGCCATATGGTACACGTAGTAAAAATGTATGTGGTACATTACGAGAAAGATCTAATTTGAATATGGTTATCTTCGTGATTTCCAGTTCCTGCCCTCAAGAATTATCGGAGCAAAAACGATTGTCCTAAATTCTAAAAGCTCAACCTCGAAGACTCCTAATCTTAAAAGAATATAAATAATGACTTTGTTGTACTTAAAGAAATGAAAATTTGAAAGTTGTACATAGATTTCCCTTTTTAAAATAGCATTAGAGGGTTTGAGAAGCTTAATGAGTAGTGACGCCAAGAAAGTGAAGAACTGCTCAATTAGAAAATTCCACTTTTATTGACATTCCTTCCAAATGGTTTAACGCTGGAAGGCTCACTCACAATCAGTCAAAAACACCAGCCCCTTGACGCTCCTTAATACACACTTACTGTATGCACTCACTCTCAAAAGCCAGACTGTTCATATTGCACTTTAAATTTGTCTTTCATAAAGGACCTTATATTGTTATATACTCTTATACACCTCTAGTAGTAATTTCATTCATTGTTCTTAAACGCCTCGTGGTTTTAAAAAAGTTGTCTGTAAAAAGAACAACTCTGCTCATAACTGTTTGGAATAGCAGAACATTGGAAGCTATCAAATATAATTACAAAGTTTGAAAGGAGCTTTTATTGAGGTTTAGCATAAAAGCTGTAACGTTTAGGAAGATTACCAACTATGGTATTATGATGAGTGAGAAATGATGTTTTGTCTTCTCCGTGGTCATTTGGCTCTCAATAACTCTATATAAAGGAGAGGGACAAATTGCTCTTGAGGGTAATGGAGAGTCTCAATGAGGTTCACCCTTAAACACTAATTTCCTATAATTTTCCACAACTCTTCTTCTAATCTTTCTTTACTACTTGGGAAGTGGAGGAGCTGGAGCCACCGTGGAGAATTTTTAATCTCCCTAATCATCAATTCCTTTAGTTAATCTCTCGGTAGCAGAGATTAGCTCTTCCCATTATTTTCATCCATGTGTTTTTTACCTAAACGCACTTATCTTTTAAGTGTGTGTGGTACTTTTTGTGCATGAATTACACAAGAATGTGTAAAATGTTGGTTTCCCATATGCCCTCAGAAGCCGTGTATATAATTAACTTTCATAGCTTCCAAACTTCAATCTTTGAAACATTTGTGGATGGCAAGTGTAAGTTGAGCATTGGAGAATATTCATGAAGCGATTCAGGGTTCATTCCACGGTGGTAAAACGTCTTGTGTTTCGGATTTAACCAAATTCAGTTCCGCATCAGTCGTTTAATCCTGAGTGGAGAAAGTTCTCCTTTGCCAGATGACACCGGTACTCATCTTGAATGTTTTTCTTATAAGCTATTTGGTATATTATATGTTAATTTCCTTTTTTATATTGTTTTCCTTTAAAGTTCATGTTCATGATCAGGCTAAATTACAACTTTTTTATAGTTAAACTATTAGTATTAAAGTCTGTTCTTGTAAGAATAATTTCCTTACAAATTCCTTTAATACCTGTTTAAACGCTCCTTGAAAGCAAGGTTGAATATCAACAATAAAACAAAAACCATTTAAATTCTAATATATATTTAAATATCTGTAGCTTAAACATAAAATCAACTGAATTCCTCTGAAAAAATAGGAAAAGATGAAGGAATATTGAATAAAAGTATAGGATTTAATGTTTTAATTATATTTATAAAAGACCCAAATCATTTAGTTTGGTTTTATTTATTGTTTGTAAAATGAATATTTTGAGGAATTTGTGAATGAATTGAATAGACTCGGATTGAGTGTGACATTGAGTGTTTGAAATGAGTAAGTGGGTGCGAGAGGAGAAAGGGTTGAATTGCGTGATGGGACATAAATGTGCGACGAAAATGGGTGTTGTGGAGAAGGGAAAAAGTGTCGTTGATGTAAACAGGGAATGTGTAGGGTTTCGAGTGTTGTGGCTTGTAGGAAAATCGTAGTATCTGTTGGAAGTTGTAAGTTTGTTGGGAAAAGGTTCGTCTCTCACAGGTAGGTCTCTCCATATCTCCTCCCTGTATTGTAAAGGTAGTGAGGCGGCGATTATCATTCTGAGCACGTCTCGAGGCATTCTTCGCGGCGCCAGCGAGACTTGCATCCACCTGCACTCTCCCATTCTTACATCGACGGGTCAACTCACGACCTTGCATTGTTGTCAGCCTCCTCTTCATCTACCCCGGCCGCAAGTTCTGCGAAATTGGCTCAATCTCTTTCCAATTCTTCATTTCTCTTCCCAATTAACGCTCCTTCTCAAGCTGAAGCCGTCATGGGGCGGATTAAAAAATTATAAAGTTGTTCTCACAATCAGTCCTAGAGCTCAAAGCACATTTTTCCATTCGACTTTTACTATGAACTGTAATAGAGGTTCGAGGGGGTTTTACCCTCAACTACAAATCTACGTCTTTACCTCTATTAGGGATCAAGACTCACATTCAGATGATTCCCAATTAACTTTAACCCTTTTTAACTTAATTGTGAGGCTTATTGTAAGAATTCACCTGGCCTTTTAATCTTTGAATATCTTGATTCCTTATGACTTGAGATGTTTGTTTTGCCTATAATAAGTATCCTCAATGGGGATGACGGAGGAAGCCTTGATTAATCATTGTATAGCAGTACATAAAATATATATTAGATACAGGGAGTGGGTTTGAGAGCTGTTGAAGATTGTGAGATTTGTAAGCTCGTTAGTTTATTTATGCTCCTGTCCCCCCATCGTCTCAAGAGATATTCGAGCCTATTAAGAGAGCCTGAGAGTAAACACCTGGGAATTTGAGAATCAATCTCCGATTCTCAATACGTCCATCTCTCAACTACAATTGGCAGATGAAAGCTGAGGTTGGCATTTGCGAAATGCGATCCCAATGATAAGAGATTCTATCATCATTGTAAATATACAGTTCCTCTTCTCACTTCCAAAACCCTGTCAGCTCTCCCCACTTTTCGATGCGCAGATTACCTCATTGATATCTCTAAACCAATCTAATTCAATTCTTGGTCTCTCTTTCCTTTAATTTATAATCTCCAACTAATAATTTATTCACTCTAATGAGATTTCAGAATATTTATTGCCCAGAAATCTTGATTTTCTATTAAAAAGTGGATTTAGGAATTTTAAATGATTCTACTTACTTTTTGTTAAAGTGAGTTAAGCAAATACTGCTCATTTAACATAGCTGTCAAATCAAACAATTTCTTCAATTTAATAAATTATTCTTTACAATTCCTTGCGACGTTTTTCATTTTACTCATACAAGTTTAAATAATGAAAAGGAATTTGTACTTGACTGTTGATTTCAAGTTGATTGCATAAATATTTATATTTTAAACAAATTTATACTGATACATACATTTTTATATAGTGGTTATATTTTATCTATTCTATCTGTAACTAACTTTAAGTAAGTATTATATTATGTATGCTTTGACGAAAATCTAACTGCCAATAATAATAAATTCATTTTTTTAATTTGATGGAATGTATAGCATAAATTTCAACAGCAAAGAAGGAATATGCTCAAATCTATTCAAAACAATATTCCAATGAAGACATTTGAAGTTCTGGTGGTTGGTAAGTTAAAATGCCCAAAGACCAACTACACAATGTCTACACACATTTTATGGCATCTGAATTTCACTACATCACATGAATACTTAAATACACAGACACATAAATGTGTAAAGGTATAATGGCAAGAAGTAGAAAAACGATGTTGATTCGCTCGATGATTTTTTTAAATTCCAATAATCTCTTTGTAAATTCAGCAGAGGGATATTCCTCGTCTGCATCCCATGAGTCCGGTTGGAAGAACACCTGAGGAATTCCCTGGATTGAGTTTAGTTTGGATTAAAAGGGAGACAAGTTTCTTGAATTCCTCTGTCACCCTCACCTTCTCACTACACGAGCTTGGGAATAAATCTTGACCTTATCCTTTAAAGAGAGTCATCCATCTTATTCCCTCTGGCAGCCGAACCATTCGCGACAACTTGGCGGACCCGAGGATCCCAAGGTGGAAATTCCAAATTCCAATGGCAATTTGTTCATTGGACAAACTCCCTTATGGTTTGATTGTAAGAGGCAGATGCTCCCAATTGTCACGTAAACATTCCTTCCGCGTAGAATCCGCCTCATTCTTCCCTGTTACAAACGGCATGACACGGAGCGACGGGGCTCGCACTTTCGACGGGGCTCGCACTTTCTGCCTAAGTAACTCCTTAACAACAATTAACGTCAGCTAATCAGTATTCTGACAAATGGAGAAGAAGAAAACAATGAAAACGGGCGACCAAGTCGAGGAACCAAATCTCAAATTCGTTACGTTCAACCTAATGCCCATATTGAGAGAGATTCAACGGGTTGTGTGCGAGGAGAGCGTGTGACATCTGTAATTGATACGGATCTAACCACAATTGATCATTCTGCTTTCTTTTTCTCGTCAATAATAAACGATGACATTTGCACGTATGTAAACAAAGGTTGATTCAATTGTAGATGAACCTCTCGATCCATAAGTCAAGTTTCTAAGTCACCAAAGTTTCATTGTTAAGCTTTTATGTACGATTCATCGTCGCCAACGTCGTAATTCACTCTTATATTCAATGCGATGAAATAACGACTAAATCGTTTTTCTTCTTAATATTATGATTTGTAAAACAAGTTTCGTACTTTTACTTTAAAAGTTGTAAAAACAATTTTACAATTTATTTACGCTTTACTGATTTGTAATAACAAATGATTGAATAAGTAAAGTTGTGAAAGACGCAGAAATATCAAAATTCATGGTGGGATAATAAGAAATGCATTAAATTGTATTCCTTGTCTATTAATTGCTTTTGCTATTATTGTTAATGTACAAAATGAAGAGCTTCGCTTTCTTTATCCTCCTTGAATGGATGAATGTTTAATTTTGTGTAAGTGTATTTGTAGATTGGAGAGATAAAGGATCCTTAATGGACTTTAATTGAACATTGCATGGCATAATGTCTTCATTGCTTGATCGCTGAGAAATGTTTATCGTCAATAATGGGAAATATTTATTAGCCCGTCTTTCCCTAAATGGAACGCCGTCGCCCTCACAAAATGGATCAAGAATGACAATAAAATGACTCATTCTCAACACCCATTCGCTGCATCTTTCAACTCTGATCAAATGAATCCTCAATGAGGGAGAAATTATTCTCGAGGGCTTAAAATTAAAATAAATTTCTTCTAAGGATTTAATGTGATATTGAGCTGGTCATCTGGTGGTTTAAGTAGCCAGAAAGGATGTTCGTGATGAACCCTTCCCGACGCGATTTTAAAGAAGGAGGAATAAAGGGCGAGAAAATCCCCAATTGAGAATTCACTGAATTGAATTGAATCAATTGAGACGAATTTCTCTTTCCTCCCAGCTGGCCCTCTCCCATGTGTACACACCATTTGATACACCTCTTAAACCTTCAAGTCAAGATCCCTTGAATATGGTGCATATGGACAAGTTTAAACGCCCTGTTCACCCAACGAGGGTGAGTCCCTTTAAGATGAATCTGAACCATTCTGGGGCTTCAAAGGAGCTTCCTAAAGATGTCCGCCTCAATAACTACGCGGTTATTCCTGAGGGTAAGTGGGAAAATGGATATAATATGTTATGGGGTTGATTGTCTCCTTGTTATTTGTCCGAGTGTGGGACTCGACGGTCTGTTGGCGGCCAATGGGGCGGGCACACCTGCAAGATGATCACTCTTTTTAAGCCTATTGTGGCTAGAGGAAATCGGCCCATAAACAATTGAAGAGATTAACCCACATTACCCATATTACCATTCAAAGGCCAATAGTTTCTCATTCTTCGCCCTTCAATGGTATGTAGAGGTTTTGAGGAAAGTAAATTATGTTTTCAAATAACAATTTTTCAATACTCAAATCCCTCACGCTTTTTGAACCCGTCGGCTCGGTTTAAATTTTTGTGTAAAAATTCATAAACATCCTGCCGCCTCTTTGAGCTTCCTCACATTTTTGGGATATTGGGTCAGTGGATGATGGGGGAAGAATGTGGGATGTTACACCAATTGGTGTATATAAGTATTGTATACAAAGTTTAGTAAAAGTTGTTGTTCGAGGAAATTTGAGAGGAAAATTGATATTATTTGCACCCCAATCGTTAAATGGTTTCTCTCAATAATAATATCTTTAAAAGGGCCTTTAAGACCTTAAGCTTATTATTGAAAATCAATTTCGGGCTTTCAATCTATTGTCCATTACATAAGAAAACAATTTACGTTATTTATGAATGTTGAGATGCAGAGATGATAAAACCAACAAGCAAAAAATAATATTGCAAACTCCCAATAATGAATACCTATTTCGATAAACCTGAATTCATAATGTGAAACTTAAATCTTGAGATTATAATTAACAAAAAACAATAACTTGTGCTTCATCGAAAGGATTAAAGCGGCTTATAAAAGAACATTTTAAATTGAATGAATTTGGCAGAGAATCATAAACGACTTGGGAAGTTTTCTTTTTTAATTCAAACATGTATAACATTTATGTAGTTTTGTTGCGGGACATGGTGGGCCAAAAAGCGGCTTTTCCACAGTCCTTTTCGTGTCCGAGAGAAGTTATACGAGCTATTAAGAGAATTTGCAAAATGGCAAGAACACGAGAGAAGAAAATGATAATTGCTTCCCATTTTCTACGGTATGCTAATTGCTATCTCTCGAGTCCCAGGTGTTCTCCTTTTTCAAAATTCTTTATTTTGCCAAAGTTTGCAAATCTCCCATTTTACAATTTACGACTTGAAGGTTTCTTCCTACTTCGACATTATTCTTTCTTTAGCAAGTATAATTTAGCAGTATCTTACCATTTCATTATCATGTTTTACGCCCATTTACGGTTCACCACATATGTCTAGAAATTTAATGCCAAAGATGCTTTTATCATAAAATGGTTTTCACAAAATAAAATGCAAGATCAAAATCCAATTTAGGCTTTAATTATTTGTGTATAACCAACGAACAAAAAACTATTAACTTTTGCTCATAAACTTAATGTTAGAAGAAATAACGCACTTATGGCCTTTGGCTCTATTAAACTAAACTTAAAGAATCAGCAAGGCAATACATAAGCAATACAGATCAAGTGTATCATGTATATCATCATTACTTTCTTCAAATCTCTCAAATATTATAGTACTTATATCAAATCCTTCAAGAGAACAAGAGAAGTTTGAATATTTAACTTTTTTTGTTACGCATTATAATAGTTAAATTGAAGTCAATCAGTTTGGCGAGTTATTATAATTGTTGAAGTGATGGTACATGTGTATGGGAGATAGGAGAGATAGGAGAATTGACGGAAGAAAATTAAAATGCTGAGGAGAGGGTCATAAAGAGACTTTATTACTCTTCAGTGTGGCTACCGAATTTCAAAAACTCGTTCTCCCTAAACTCTCCGGTCATGCTAAATAAATGAGTTCAAATGAAGCTTGGGCCTCCCCGCTGCCAACACTTTGATTCCAAAGAGAATTAGATTACGGTCCGAAGTGATTCCCACTCGTATTCTAATGAGATTTTAAATGAGTTGACAGCAAAAAATGTAATTGAACACACAAATTTCCTCCTCAACTCCAAAGCACCTAAATCTCATCCACGTCTTCCACACTCAACCCTTCTGACTATTCCTTCTATGAGAGTCGTTGAGCTGAAGAAAGTTGAGGAGGAATCGAAATGAGGAATCGATCGAAGAAAAACCAGTAGCTGAATAACTCAACCTTTCAATCAATCGATTCGAATGGTGCAAATTAATTGCACCTGCTATGTATCGTTACTTTTATTACGTTCCTATAAATTAGAAACTGGATCATTCGACACGTTCTTTTTCACCCATTTTACATCCACTGCCTCTTCAAGACCCAATTAAATACTCATTACTTCTCATAATGACGAGAATGAGGTTTATCACTATTCAAACATTAAAAACAAAAATAACACATTCATTAATGTTATAAATTATAAAGCTAACAAAATACCATACATATTACCTAGAATCGTTTATTCGATATTTGGTGCGCCATTGATTAGAACAATCTTACGTAAATAATATTTATTTTCAATATCTTTAAGTAATCATTAAGTCAAATTTTACGCATATGGATTTGATGATGAGTAAATACAGTAAATAGTCTAAAAGTGTCATTTCGGCTCCGACTTTCCGCCCCATTGTTTACATCCAAAGAGCAAACAGGCGTGAATAAATCTTGAGAATTCCATAAGAGGCTGACATAAAAGATTAAATTGATTCATGTATGTGTTTGACTTACACATTTGTAAACAGGGATTTTTTCATATCAATTTATCCAGGCAGACGCTTTCAATCTTGTAATAATACTAATAGGTTTTCGACTTTTAAATATTTGTATAATAATTCTTTCCCTCGCCCATTAATCAATTCAATTACAGATATGATAACTGAGGGTGAGTGAGACTCTCGTCGTAAAAGGAAAGGACAACAGAATAAAGAGGAATGTTAAGATGCTCATATCAGACTGAACATCCCTGCATTGTCATACATGTATAGTACATATTTCACACATGGGTCTCAAATACATAAAATATGTAGTGCGTGCATACCTCTCACTCATCAGCCGTATGAAGTTGAAAGACTTCCGTATATCTAACTTTAAGTACACTACTTGTATCCATATTAAAGCATTATTTATAGGGACCATTTGTAGACCCATAATATAGCAATAGATATAACATATGACTCTACAAAAGTTCAAATGGCCAATAAATAAACCATTATTTCATATTGTGTATAAAAGTTTTAAAAGGTCTTTAAGGTAGGACCTCAATTCCACAGTATTTTGAGCTCATGTGTGTTGAGAGTAAACAGAGTGTGGGCTAGTTAATGAAGATAAGGTCGTATATAATAATTGTGTCGGAGAGGGGATTAAGATAGAACAGGTGGACTCGAGTCTACGCGGCGCCGACCGGACATTCAGCCAAATATGTGGGAGGTCAACAATGGAATTCCGTAAAAGGACCCATGAACCCTTCTTCGGGAAACAATGGGGATTAAGAAGACGAGCCAACTCCCCGGTAAATCTTTCTTAAGTGTCAATAACCTGTCTTTCCCAATCATAAGAGCCAACGTAGAGATATATTTTGATTTCACCTCTTACATGCTCTATATTTTTATGACTTTCGTTGCCCATCATTTCAATTTAGATCGAATCTTAAGAATATAAGGTGACGGTTCAACTGGCTTTAACTATCTATGTTTAACAATTCTATGTATACTACGTAATTCTAATTTCTGTATGAACTTTCCTGCTAAAGCTTATTCTTAAAAATACCATTAAGAATTCACTTTGATTACGTGATTATTAATTAATTCGTAATCCTATTGTATAATTTTATTCAAACATGTATTGAATATTGGTAATTTGTAAAGCCACTCATCAGACATTGACATCTATTTTCAATTCATCGTTAATTTAAATTATTAGGATTTAGAATAAGCTACCATAAAATTTATGTCATCAAGTTAAGGTATTGACAGATCGCGTAATTGAAACAAGTTTTTAACTAATTGCGTGAGCTGGCTAGCAAATACAAAATCAAATTGAACTTAATTTTATAGATTGCCTTCATGATTTTTAGATTACACATTCAATGGTCTTGGAATTAATGAGTTGAGTAACGAGGTTATTTGAAGATTGGAATGAGAATATTAGATGTGACAAGAGATGGAATCTTAGAAAGGAGCCAGAGATTATACGATGGCCTGTCGTCACGAAAGAGATGATTTCAAGCACAGAGGAGCCATGTGTCCAGACGGAAGCCTTTTAAGGATCCCTAGCTCATCACAAGTATTATAAACTACGCAATTATGAACATCTTCGTAATTATGCTAGTTAATATTATTTATTTTATGTAGAAAATTATTATAGCTAATAATTATCCACTCATGTTTTTGGTTACGCATATCAATTGACATTATATTTATATTACTTTCCCTTTCAATCCAAATACCCTAAAAAAGTTATGTTAACAGATGGTCAAGAAGGATAAAGTATTAAATGTATAAAATTAAATTTGGTACTTTTTGATAAAATATCTATCTTTGTAACTTTATAATTAAACAGTGAAAATAAATAGTTAAATATGAGCATAATAATTAATATCTAATACACTATGTATGTATTAGATATTCTTATAATTACGAGCTAAATTTCGACAATGAGATAATAAAGAAAAGAGCTTTTGTATATCATAATTGTACATATTTTACTTTTCAATTTGAAATTGGGTTACACTTTTTGAAAGTAGTAAAAAATAAAGCATTATTATTTCAATAAGTAGTATCCGTCTCACGTTGACTTAAACTTAAACTTTTCTCATCATTTAAATATAAGGTATAGTAGTTTTATAGATTTATTTACATAACATACTCAAACAATATACAATTCTAGTTTTACTTATATTTTGTACGTGAATGCGTACGCAATGTAAATAGTATTTTTCTAGACATTTCTGAATTTCAGAGTATGATAAAATCATCTGACGAGGAAGGATTAGATTTGAATATTACAATATATGAATCTAATTTGACAAAGATGAAAACGAGTGTTGACACAACCGCTTTAACATTCATTCAAATAAAATAATAACTCCACATTTTGACTTCAACTCCTGGAAATTAAAATGTGGGAAAATTTGAAATTATATTCATGTCCTCAAATAACATTGAAAATATATATTGAGATATTGAGTTATCGAAAGTTATTAATTCATATAATAATCAAATATAGGTAATGTAGATAACATATATAGGTACTTTTCAATCAAAAATTTGAATTCGACTTTTAAGTATTTGGAGGTCTTGGCTTGAGGATCAATTTCCCAGTCTCATCGCATGACATGTTGAAATCAGCCAACACTAGCCTCGTCCTCGTCGTTATAATTGAAGGAGCTACTACTCGTTTATGAATGCCCATCATGAACAGTAATACTAAAAATTAATTTAAAATTCAGTATTAATTTTACAACTATACATGATTAAAATAAAGATTAAAAAATAAATTTCATAATGAAAATAAAGGATTTTTAAGGAAAAGGTAAAATATATATTGCTTGGAATATTTCTTATATATTTCAACTTACAAAGAATGAAAACAGAAAGGGTGAAGAATAAATGATTGATGAGGGAATCGGTGAAGGATAATTGTGAGATGAGCGGATCGTTGAGCCATTGCCAAGCTCCGACAGCCGTACAAACCGTAGCAGCTACAAGAATGATCCTCCATCGGATTGTACCTGGCCGTATACAGGCTATCACTTCAGTCAACCTGCGCTCGAACGCTTTCAAATCTTTAAAAAATGAACAATAATTTTAACAACAATTTTAAATTAATAAATGCCATTGATATTAAATAAAAAAAACTCTCGACGGGGCTTTGTATTACCTTCACAAGTTGTTTGCTCTAAAGTCATTCTAGAAGGGGAAAATTGATTGTAAGAAGCCAGGGTTTCGAAACTGAAGACAGCGAACCCTAGAACAGCGAATTAAGAAGAATTTAACGAGACAGCGTCAATGGCTCAAAGGCCCCTCCAGAAGAACTAATTTACTTTGATGTTTTTTATTAAGAATAACAGCCGAAGACTTTTCAATTTTCCCGCAATTCAAAAACATTATTTAGGCTTCAACTTGATATGAATATGAATTGTCTCAAGTTTCAAGAGTTATTTATCTTTTTCATATTATAAAAATACAAAATATCATTTGATAGAATATATTAAATATCTGTTATATAATATATCATTATGTATTTTTTATAATTATTAAACTAAAACTAATAGAATTATATAAAGTTATTTTGATCTTTAAAGTACTTTTAGTAAAATGTATGTAATATTTATTAATATCGTTAATTTGATGTATTTTATTTAGTATATTTGAAATCAAAAACTTAAAAACGACTGATTATTAAAAATTAAAACAATTTGCTTTTATTCATAATAGAATAGGTCTGTAATGTATTTATTTTCTCGAAAGTTTTGATTCTGCTTCAGCCATGAATTCTTCGGCAATCGTTTGCTTCCTTTCCTTTTTAGGTATTCTCGAATGATAGTAATCGGCTGGATTATCAAGGATCTTCCCAATGTGGAAATGAGTAGGGCGAGATGCCATTGTATTTCTTTTATAAAATCTCTTGGTATCGAGTGCTGATCGAAGATTTAAAGCCTCAAGATCATTCTGTCTTTCTTGTGTCATCTCGGGGGCTTTTACATTAAACCAATTAGCTCCGGATGTCTTCTTTCTTTCCTTCTCCCTCAGTCTCTTTAGTTTGCGTTTCCCCATGGGCTCCCTTGGTTCGATGGGGCCTTCTTCGAATAACCTTGAGTTCTTGAGAATATCAGCAACTTTGGAGGATTTGGAGGAAGATCGAGTCGGAGCTGCAGCTGGAAGGGTTGAAGGTAGATCAAAAAGAGAATTGAAGCTCCTTTCTGAATCCTCTTGAAGAGCTATAAGGTCGTTTCGGATTTCTCCAATTTTATCCTTCTTGTCTAATATAAAAGTTTTTAATTATTATATGTCCATTTCAAAATAATAAAGTAAGATATTATTCATATTATCAAAATAATTTTGTGAATGAATTATTATCTCAAACTCTGTAAACTGTAAAGTATCTCACCTCTTCTTGAATACGACAGCAATTTATCGAGTGAATCAACACCGCCCCATGGTTCTTTGAATTGGAAAGAATCCTCGGCGTTTTTACTTTTTGAAGACATTTTATAACAAAATTAAAACAATTTCGATTTCGGTAGTTTGTTCAATTTACAAAGACTAAGACATGGAACAGAAAACAGAAACGAATAAATGAAAGAGAAAAAGACTAAATGAGCACACTATCAATTGAAGAAGGGTATCATCAGACGCGGTATATAGTTCAATTTCAATAAATATTCCCATATTTCCCCACGACGCTCTGGTTTAATAACCTTTTATAATTTCATTTTGAACTTACTATTCATTATGAAGCTTGCGTCTTTATTTCGTTTTATTATTATAGTATGATCATGATGATATTTACATTATTAATATGATATCCGTTATAGACATATCAATCTACATCCCTTCATTTCATATTTTGATCAGAATTCTCGTTCAAAGGGAATATTTTTATTTGAATTCTCTTATAATAAATGTCCGTAAAGTTATACCGAAGCCGGAAAATAAGTTGGCCCAACTACTATTCAGTATAGGACTTTAACATGGGGGACGTCTTAAAATTTTAAAAACAAAGGAGCCGTGAGTTTTGCACACATGGCCTGAGGCCCTATTGAAAGTACTGCCGATACACTAGTTACTGTCAAATTTTTAAGAAAATCGTTCCATGGCTAACTTAACGCCACCAATTTTAAAAAAGATGTCTAACATAGGGAAATAACATAGAAATGCTGTTTAGAAATTTGGAACAAAGAAACGGTGAGTTTTGCACGCAGGACATGTTTGGATATTTAAAGTACCAGCAATGGACTATACCGAAACATAAAGTTATATTTAACATAAAGTTACGTTATAATAAGACATAAAGGCTTAGTGTGTATTACAATTACAATGCTTAAATACGTAGATTTTGATATGAGAAAAATCCCTAAAATGACGATTCAAGTAGTGCAGTGTAGTAATTTTAATGTAAAAAAACCTTGTTTTGTTAATTTTTTATTCAAAATTTTACTGATTGTTAAATGCCCATTAATGTAATTTTCACTTTTCTTTGTAATTTATTTTATTCTAAAATTAATCGACGTTATTTGAAAATAACATAAATTTAGTATTTATTATTTAAACACTAATCAGTATTATAACTTTATTACGGAATTTCCTTTATATGTAATATTTATCATAAATAGAGGTATGTACAATATAAATATTTTTTCTGTAATAATAATTATAATTAATGTTTAATATATTATACAATAAATATTAAATTATTTATTAAATTACTAATCTAAAGTGTATGTACAGTGTTTGAGAACACAATCGAATTAACTGAAACATAATCAATTGTGTAACACAAATGGCACATTGGAAGAAACATGGGTTCAAATCTCATTCAGAATTAATCCGATGTAGATTTTCCTAATAATTACTTTAAATATAAATATTTAGAAATAATTAAATTGTACATGATTATAAAGCATCATACTATTATAATGTAATATGTTACATATACTTTAACTATTTAAGTTACATATTAAAATTATAATAATTAGCATAGATAATATTGCCTATACCATATAAAGTAATGTAATTTACAATTTTTCTTATGTACATGCAAGAAAGTTAAATTCACAATTTAGAAAGTGTTCGTTGTAATATATAAATAAATATTACTTTGATAGTATTCGTACTGTACCTTATTGAATAATCATAACAAAATTAATTTTAAAATTATGTGTAAATGGATGGTATAACTAGTATGCTATAGTTTATAGTTTAAATAGTGCATTTGACTATCTGTATTTACAATACATTTAAATTACATTATATACTATATAAAAATTATATTACCTACTTATAATTTATATTATGAATGGTAAACATATTTGAAAACGGATTTTTTAAGATTTGTAGCCGCTGCAGTTGTTTCCCAAACTTTCTCAATGATTTCTTGCATTGGTGGTATTCGTGGGAAATCTCTGGTCGCAATTTTGGATGCATCATGAAGTCCAAGGACAGCTTTATGAAGCTCATTGGCCTTTCTTTCAATTTCTTCTTTGATCAATGGTCTCGATCTCATATTCCGATGAATAGTATCTCCAGAGAAAAGCATTTTGTAGGAGAAAAGAAGGACGAATTTAAGGTGGCCATTAAATACTTTAGGAGGCTCGTTAAGATGCAGTGAAGAAATAAATGTGGAGATCGAACTGCTGAGGAGTGGAGCAATGGACCCAATTTGTGCAGAATAAAATTCAATTAATTGGTCATCTCTGTTGTCTATCTGATTCTCATTCCTTTCTTCCCTTTTGATGGGATTTGAAACCGGTACGAGGCTCACATAATCGTAGTCTTCACATCCAAATTCACCCTTTTCGACCACCTTTAAAAATTAATGTTATAAACATTTAAAATAATTGAGAATCATCATTACTTATTAATTAGAAAAATATGTAATGTTTGTTATTAAGTTATTTGATTTATTCGAGATATTTTGTTAGTGTTACTGAATCTGGTTGAGGCCTTTCATCTTCAAATTTGAATATAGCAGATGAATTGAGAGCAATGAAATTTGAACTTTCAGTTACGTCTCCCTTAAGTGTTCGTGCACAAAGTGTGAGTTGATCCAAAACATCAGGGGCAGAAGGTCCTAAGGAGAGTGTTGATGATGAAAAAGGCCCACTCGCCCTTCTCTCGTCCAAACTGAAGCGGTCGACGGACCAGAAGTAAGCTTCTAGTTCGTCGACGCTCCTCTGAATGATCTGAGATCCGTTTGTGAGTGGGATGTGGAGTCTTTTCAACTTCCCTACCAGCTCCTCTTCCCCGAATTTCCTCGCATTGAAGATAGTACGGGCTGTAAAGTCAGCAAAGTCCTGTGGAGTAAAGAGAGATGGTTATCTTCCAGTAACTGGTTCCGCCGGCTCCGACTCGAATTCCTAAGCTCCTCAATCTTCATCCTAGTCTGCATAATAATATAATCCCTCCTCTTCACCTTACTACCTGTTTGCCTTGCAAGGAAAACTCCTTCCCTCTCCAACGCCCTCATACAACATGTATTTATATGGAAGATATTAATAAAGCTATAGAGGGAAGATGTTTTACAGCGTTGAATTTGGGTGCGGAGCCTCCACCCTCATTGGAATTCATTTCGTGTTGAAAAACAATAAGCATTAGCGAGTCTTTGGATCTCGTAAGAGATAAACCGGGGGAGAAAAGTAATTGCTGGTTCCTATATAATCCCAATCTCTCAATACTTTTCCTTTGTGCCTATAATAGGTAGGAGAGTTCTCGAAGAAGTCCTTTACAACTCAAATCATGATAAGAAATAAAGGAGCCAGATTTATACATATTTTACATACCTAGTACTTAAAGGTATGTTCTCAATTCGTGTCATGCAGTAGTTCATAAAAATGTGAAAATTGATTACCTTAATGGCCAAGTTGAGGCGCACAGAGTTGAAACGAATGTCGGGCATTGTTTCTGTAAGGACCTCCTTCGATCTCCACCTTCGATCGCGAGCGAGTTCATGCAAAGAGTTCTCACTTATCATAACTTCCTTTCGGAGCTTCTCGCAAATACTCACAGCAGACTTTGGACTTAAAGGCAGCCACTTCACTTCCAGTTCCGCCTTATTTAAACTAAGGGTGGAGGCTTCACGATAGAGAGAATTCTCCGATGAACCAAATTCCTCATTTGAGAGCGTGTCGGTCGAGTCGTGGGACTGAAGGGTCTGAGATCCTCGTTTGATATTATTTATGAAGAAATTATCACTTTCTTTTAAGCTTTCCCTACTTTTTAACGATTCTCTCCGCTCGGTCAATTCCTGTTGTTGTTGAGTTGGTTGGGTACATTGAACTTTCTTCAAATAGCTCCTTGGGACGTCGTAATCTTCCGAAGGATCCAAATGGATACTGTGCCCTTTTTTCAAAATTTTATCTGGATATTCATTACTTGATGGAATGTTTCGCATACTTTTATAACAAGTAAGAGAAGTGGATGCATCAAGACTATTATTTCGTTTGGAATTATCATTCAAAAATCTTGAAGTGTTTTCGCCTTCAAAGCCTTTAAAAAGACCATTGTCAAAATACTTTCCTTCCCTGTTTAATTTTGCTACGTTTGGAACGCTGGTCGAAGGGAAAGCTCCGAATCCATTGTGATTTCTTCTAGTAGGAACAGCGTCGTATTTTTTCTCGAATTTTTCGGCGAATGATCGTACACTTCTAGGAACATCATAAGTGTCATCGTTTTTCAAACTCGTATCTTCTAATTGTAAACTGGACCGAGGAACGTCGTAAAGGTCTACAGAACATTGAGATTCAGCAAGAGACATCATTTTGTTTACCTTAGGCTCGGTTTTAGAATCTACGTTTTCGTAATTTGGAATATCGTCATCGATAATTTGACCGTCAACAACGTCAAAATTATTATCTCCCAATTTTATAAAATTCGGAGTGCAATAGCTATTTGAATTTATTGATGCTCTTGAGACAGAATCTGCAAGTTCAGAAGATGAAATGGTTATGGACGATTCTCTTTTTATCAGGGGGTTGTGAATGTTTTGGTCTGAAGAGGAAGAAGATGAATCGGAAGAAGACGAAAAGAGAAGTGATGATCCTTGGGAAGTATATGAGAATCCGCTATCTCTTTTTCTCTTATCATCAATAACGCTGAGGGAACTTCTAGGAACGTCGTAGAGGTCCGAGCCAGAAGCTGAGGTTTCAATTCTTCTCAATTCATCTGCTCTTGATATATGTGATCGTGGAACGTCATAATTTTCAATTGGATCACTTAATCCAGAATCAGAGCTAATTCTTTCAATTTCTTTTTCCTGAAAATAAGTAATAAAAATTATATTAGACAAGATATATTGAATTAATGTGAATATTATGTACATTACGTCATAATTATCAGTATAGTATAATCAATACATTCATTCTAAATAGAACAATTCGAGTCATATTGTACTAGTAAATTTTGAGTGATCGGGAGCAATTGCGATTGTAAAATTATTCCATGCAATGTTCTGTTCTGCCAAAATCTCCACGCGCACAAAATTCTCATGAGCCAACAAATTGTCAACAAACCTTAAAGAGGTGTAGTAAAATGAATTCCCTTTATCTTGTCAGAGTAAAAATTCCTTTTTTGTTACTCATCATTATTAATAAATCACAATACACGGGAATTAAAATAATATTGTTAATATTTTGTTCTAATTTTGATACTTGGAATAAGAATGACAGAATGAGCACAAGGGAGAAATGAATGAGTCAGAGATTGTTGCTGCAGAAAGGGTGAGTTTGGGGAGCGGAGAACTCCACACACAGCTGAGGCCCGAACTCAACATTCTACCGGAATCGGGGTGGGGAATAAAGAACGTAAAATCCGAAACCATGCGCTCGGGTATATTTACTTTCTATGCAACTCCATGTATTAACCATATACCGATCATCCCCACTATCTCTCATTAACATGACAAAAGAATTTGTCGCATCCCTTGCAACTTGCAATAAGTTCTTTTACAACGCCATTTTAACTCCTCTTGAAAAATTCTTGCACGTATTCATATTATGACCATTTTTAAAATTTTTTAATTACCAATGTTGAATCAGTCAGTTATTCTATTAGAATAATGGGGAAATTAGAATAGCTAATAGAACTTAAGAATATAAAAATGGGTTCTTAAAGATTATCCCTAGCCTTTTTTGTTTTTTCATGATGTTTATTTATTCAGAAAGACTCAAGGAAAAACTTTCAAACCCTTTCGCTTGTGAAACTTGAGACGCACTTAATGATCTAAAGTGTTAAACCTCATGTGTCATTTGTATTCATTAAAGGAACGGGAGCTCTTTATCGGTCAATTTATGTGTTAAAGATTTTTTTCCAACCCCGTCAAAACTTACAAAATCTTTTGACCCATCGGTTTTTTGCTATTTTACCCGACATGCTAAGCCATTATGGATGCCAGGTCTGGTTTGCCTAGTCGGCTAGTCGTAGTGATTTAATCTCAGAATTAATGAAAGAAGGTAAGTTTTTATTATGTTTTATAGGAGGGTGACAGCAGGAACTTGAGATGCAACGGAGGTGATAGTCATTATTATACAACTTACAATATATTTTGTTTATAATGTCCTCATATTACACTCAGAACACTCGTAGAAGAGAATAAGTGTGAGGGAACCAGAAACTCATTATTTCCTTTTCATTATATTTTAGATTGAAATCTCAAGTTTGAGTATTATGATTATTTTAATGTTCCACCGAATTCTTTTCACCTGCACACCCTTTGTGCCGATGAGTAAAGATGAAGATTTCCATACAAATTGCTCACGAGGGCATTCATTACAAGAATTGAGGGAGAAGATGATTGTAAGCGCAACCATTACTTTTTATACTCCCATATTCTTCCCTTGAAGAAATCATCTTTGTGTCGAGTTCTCCGCTTTCCAAAGGAGTAATAGCTGGACACAGGACATATCATTTTGTTTTTGTGGGCAATTCAACCCATTTTACACACTAGGAATCTTCTTTCTTTATATTTATTTATTTCAATGAAATGTAATGAGAAAAAGTATGAATTAAATTCTATCGTGTTTAGAAGCCAATTTGATATATCCAATTAACAGGTTAATACCCACAACATTAAAATTTTACTAAATAAGTAGTAGAAGTGCTTAAATTATAATTTTAAGAAAGTAATACCATGAATTATTTTATACGAATACCTGCACGCAGTTCATATTTTATTCTGCAAAACTAAAATTTAGTAATTATGCAGAGAAGAATTTGTACAGAGGCAATTAAATTCAGATTACTAACTTACTTTTGATCATTTAAATGAAAATATCTATCGTTTAAGTTTTAATGCGATAAGTTAAAACTTGATAATTACCCAAGCGTATCGATTAGAAATGGAAATGTGTGTAAAACATCCCTGCAGTAAGTAGCATTATGCAGTATTTT
Organism: Neelides folsomi; assembly: GCA_034687125.1. Taxonomy (NCBI): domain Eukaryota; kingdom Metazoa; phylum Arthropoda; class Collembola; order Neelipleona; family Neelidae; genus Neelides; species Neelides folsomi. The sequence goes on along the minus strand of JAQGBZ010000218.1, from coordinate 55,054 downwards.
TGAAACTATCATATAACACAAGGCGCTAAATGGAACATATTTTTTCAAACTATCGATTTTTTCAAGTGAGTCTACATACAACTAAAGCGATTAATATAATGCATAAAAATATAATGTTCTATTATGATTTCTCAAGGTTCAATTCAATCATTGTCAAATTCTTATTGGCTTCTCCTATATAAAAGTATTGAATTTTGATCTGAGAAATCTGATTGTGAAGGTTTAAGAAGTCTTGAATTATTAATGAGGGATTTACTCCTCAGGTCTGAAAAAAGTGAGAAGACGAGCCTGGGGTTAAATATGGCTTCATGAAAGGCCGTAGACCCAGAGGGAAATAATATTATATGAGAGTTAGTGTATATGCAAATTTAAGCAACTTGCATTTTTCCGATCTTGCAGACCCCGAATTCATTACAATGATCGTGTCTTCGAATAAATAAAGAGGCAATTTTCAAAGGAAATACTCAACTGAGACTACCGACTTGATCGCAAAGAACAAAGTTCTTATAAATTTATCATACATCCATATAAACTAAAAGCTTTGATAGGTAAAATGTGTCTTAAAGACTTATCGCTAATACAATAATGTATAATGGGTTGTAAAGTCAAGGTGTTTTTCTTAAGGTCACCTTCAGAAGATGAATTATTATCGTTACATATAAAGTTCCTAAAAAATACATGACTTGAAAGATTACAAATATCAGATAAATCTTCGAATAAAATAATTTTAAAAAAAGCATGAGTTTTTTAAACATAAAGAAGAAAGAATAATTTCAAATGCATAATGATTAATTGGAATTTACTTATTTGATTTAGTATCAAGTATGATTACCTATTGAATATGAAATGTGGTTAAAATATTGAAGGTTAATCTAATATTGGTAGTATTGTTTGTGTATTAAAGTGCAACTGATGTATTGTTTCATATTCGTCATTCTCTGAAGGCTTTCGAGTTGAATCATTGCATATACAGACAATACCATACATTATATCTGTAAATAAACTCAAAATAAAAGTTTTAATTTCAAGTATCTCTAAAGATATTTGGTAATAAATTTTTATCTGTGCTTAATTCGTAGGTTATAAACATTTTCACAACACAACTTTAATGGTAATTGATTCTAACTTATTTTATCAAGCATATTGTTTATGGAATCTGGGGGTAGCCACTTATGTAAAAATTGTTTAGCAAGGACAATAGATTTTATTACCTAATATTGAAGGTAATTTATTAATTTCGTCGTCATTTTACGATAGGTAGATTTTAATAACACAGAAAATAGTTAACTTATCTCATGTACATTATGGTAGCTTGGTGGATTTAATCCATTCACAAAAATAATTTTAAAAGTAATTAAGAAAAGAACAAATATCATGTCTACCATGTACTCTATGTAATTTGTCATTATTATCACATAAGTCTGATAACTTCTTATAATGATTTATCATTTGTTTTCCATTATACATATTCAAAGTCAAAGTGATATATTTATAAGTTGTATATGATATGAGTCATCTCGTTAAATAATTAATACGACTCACTGATCCTCTCTTTAAAACAAGAAAATAAGTAAATTGTGGTTAATAAGAATAAATATTTTGATATGCGCTGCCTATACGATATTTATGTTTTTATATATTTTGAAATTGTAGCATTGCATTTGTATGAACATAAATAGCCAAATATGACACATCATACTTACAAATTGGTAGTATAACATTAAATATAAAATAATTAATGTTAATGTTATTTGTAGAACCCTAAGTTCATGTTTCCTTTGAATTTTCTGGTCGCAACTTTTTTAGGGAATTCATGACTCAAAAAACTTTTAACTTTCTAATTTCATTATAGTGTTTTAAACATACATTAACACTTAAAAACTAATCATTTATGCAAATAACTTTACAGTTAAATTGTCCTCAAATATAATTTTCAAAGGGAAACTCCAAAGTGCAAATGTTTAATTTACAATAAAGGAAAAAGGAAAAGAAATCTCACCTCGGACGGAAGTGAAAATTTGTCATCGACGAGTTCCAAGTAATTGCCGGGACATAGACCCTGTAAAATATCCAAAAATATCATTAAAGCTACCTTTCAAAAATCAATACAATCCTTCATAAATATAGAAATTCAAATCATATGTATTCAAAGTCTACTTACATAATTAACCTTTATCTGTATTTAATGTTAGTACTAATAAATAATATTTATAAATGTACTATCATAATGTTTAAGTCAAATAATAAAAAGTTTGTTGATGATAAAGATTATACAAATCGTCTAGTGCATAAACTCTGACATCCATTAGGTTCATTTCTCAACGATTTCTCAATTAAGTGATCTCTTTAACTTTGCAGATACATATTCCGCAGTGTTTAAAGATGGCTAATTGAGTGGAAGTCATCACTCGAGCTAGATTTTAAGTAATTTGAGTAATAAATCTTACTAGGGCACAATTCTATATGGCATACACTACATATACGTGTATACATTTACATTCAACGAACAGAGAATACAAGTATGTATAAGCAGGAACAGAACTACTAACCTATAATGGAATGAAGTTTTATAGATATTTTATAGCCATTATAAGTAGTTTAGCAAATGTATCAGTCAAAATTATGAGAATGAATGAAATGAGATGATGGATGATCTTTAGCCATTGAAAGAACAGCATCAATTAAGACTCATTTACTCTTCAATAAATTTCTCCCCTCTTACTCCAGTTTAATCTTTACTTGCGTCCCTCTCTGCCCTACATCCCCTAGTAGATTTATATTGAGGGTTGGCCCGTTTATTAATTACCCGAATACCTATTGAAGCCCATTAAACCCCACCTACTGTCCCCTTTGTTTTTTGAACCACGAGATGGGTTCAATTTGTGTCGCTTTGTCAATTCATTGCCCATTGCCCGAACGTGAGTTATCCCACTTATATAAATCTTCCTTTGTGTTAAGTGATTTTCCCCCGTGTCTTTGTTATATAATTAATCTGTCCAAGTGGAGCTTTCTAATTATCTCACTGCCCGCTCCAACTCATCATCACCCTCCGAAGAGGATGAAGCCAGGGATCCCTGGAAAGACCAATGGTAGCTTGTAATTTAGAAGTCGGCTTGTGAGGTCGCAATTTTTGCCCCTGTCCGAACTGTTCCCATTTTCAAGATAATAAACTAATAATTATATTTGTGCTCGTATTATTTTGAGTTTAATTGTTTATTGATTGAGTAGGCGATCGATCATCTTTAGAGTTTAACTAAGTATTTTAATTAATTAACTAGGTTCTGGTAGTAGAAAGAAGTAGCATTGCCACAATATGTAACTTATAACAAATGTAAATAAATAAGAGTTTACTCCAATAAATACATGCTAAAACAATCATGGATTAGTAAATAAATAAATAATAACAACAATGATTATCATTGTATTTCAAGTTTAATAATAACATGTATCGCTTTTTGTTTGAGATTTTAATAAATATTTGCTTAATACTCAATATCAGATTGATTTTATGACTTATTTTATTAAAATATATAATTATTAATATATATTAAATTCTTTAAACTTACCCTTTGACCACGAAGAACACAGAGCCACCATCCCTTTTGTTCATCTGAATCAAATTCTATGACTGTAAGAATATCGCCTTTTTTGAAATAAAGTTCATTGGAAGTCTCCACTGATAAATTGTTATAAAGGGCCCGAGCCAGCAGACCCCCTTCTTTACCCTTCATTTTGATTTGAAAAAATGTGGGAGTTTGAGCCAAGTTGTGCTCTTCTCATTAAAATATTTCGCCTCCTCTCCCAGTTGATTGACACTCAAATACAGGAATGAATCAAACCCCAGGACTCGGGCAAGTAATTCCAAGTTGCTCCCTCGATGAATCCAACCCGATTATTAAATTAAATATCCTCCACTCTTCAACATTCACCTCATAACTCGTTTGCTTTCTCGCCCTCCTTCTTCAGATATCTTCTCACAATTTTTTACAAAGGATAATTTCTTTATATTGATGTAAAAACAAACTTTGAATCCTCAAACTTTAAATTCAATGTAAACTCTTTAAAATTCAAGACAAGTTTTACAATCGAACTCAATGGGTTATATGGACTTTAAACATTTTTAAGTTATTTCATGTCTTTGAGAAGATGCCGAAGAGGAATAGTGTCAATTTGCTCTCCACTCAAAGTCGACGTCTCCAGTGAGAGAGCATTGGAGCTTAGGTTTTTAACAAACAGTTGTATAATTTCACAATAAGGATATATCTTCAATATTATATAACTACTTTGGTATTTTCATACAGTCATTCGTTAATTCTCTTTTCGGTTCCCGAGAAGAGCTTTCGAGACGATAGTTCAAACAATAGTTTCTTCGTTTCCCCTTCCACTTTATAAGGGATGATTGCTCTATTGAGTCAGAGGGCGGAAAAGGGATCTTCACAGTTGTTCCTATACCTTATTAGTTCTTGTCGCTCGAGGGGCCTTGGAACATTGGTGACATGACACGGATGCCAGAAGATATCCAACCGGCAATCTTTACTTCATCTATAGGAGGAGAGATGACAATGGAACCCTTGATCTTCCAAATGACAATATTTCACTCTTCAACAGATCCGTTCACTCCGGGACTCCTTCATTGATTGATTCTTCCTTCAAAGATCTTTCACAGAGTTTAAATTCTCAATTTTCTGATTCTATTACGATGAGATGCAGAGCGATAAGACCAGACAGTTAATATTTGAATCTCTTTGTGTAACTGTGTGTGTACGAGTTCAATTTGTTGGATTGCAGGTGGATAAAAAATGGTAGTTGGTTTAAAAGATGAATCGGTTCGTTTGGACGAATTAGTCCTGCCGGCAGAGAATGAATAAATGAGAGTTCAAAAACGAGAGAAAAGGTCTGGGTCAAAAGATGTGAGTGATGAGAGGGAGTTTTAATGGTCAATTGGTCTAACCGGATTTAAGGGATAGAAATGAGGGAGATACGCTTCTTGGTTCTTGTAATGACTTCTCCCTCCACTCTCATATAAAGTCAACAAGGATCCACACGTGGTGTTTAAATTGGATGATAGCTTCTGATGAGAGACAAAAGCGATTGTGTAACTTTCATTAACTTCTCTGCTGGATAATTTTTCATTTGCCTCCTTTTGGATGGGCTTCGGAGGAAACAATGGTCAAATCCACTTATTGCTCTTACACTTCACTACGGCTTAACAGGCGTCAATTTTTTGATTTCACACTATCATTCCCTGAAATTCAAAAATACAGATTATGTTTTTATCGACAGTATTACTTCTTAACTTTGATGAGCAATAAAAATGATAATACGCTATCCCACATATACTTATATAATAAGCTCCTAAAATTCTACACTCATAGATAGAAATGATATCGCGAATGTAAATAGATATTTTTTAATATCATGAGGATGTGCAAACTCTAAAGTTTCATTTTTATACTTATCTCATATTTTTGCAAGTTTTTCATTCGATTCAAAAAGTATTAAAGACGGGTATGTAAATTAATCAAAAAGTAAATTCTTTATAACTTTGCACTCTTTGCGTTTACTGATCTGACAAGCTGGAACATTTTATCGACTGTATTCTCGGATTACCACACTCTCAACTTATAACTTTATAAATTATACATTTAATACTTGAATTTCAATGAATAACAACTAAAGTTACTTTATATTATCTCTGTAGGCTTTATTCAAGCTTTACCAATGCAAACTAAACAATTGTTAGCTTTCATTGTCAGTACAATATTTATCAAAAAATGTAATCTGCGAATTATGTTATTATAAAATAAAATATTATCTAGCATTAATAAAAGTACTCTAGTACAATGCTCTAACATTAAATAAAACATACAATTTTGTTTAATTTTCTCTATTCTTAATTTAAACCTAAGATTCATATTGAAAAGAAACATTTTCAATTACCTTATTATCTTGATTTTGAAATTATTGCTCAAATTCTTTTAGGATGTAACAGTTATATGTTAGCTAATATTATATTTAGTTTAAACAAATACAAATATGTAGGATCAAGTGTTAAATAAAAGGAAATTGATAGTATGCGGAATGTAATCACAAAACTATGAAAAGTTCAATAAAAGATAAAGGAACAAATGGTATATATTTAATGGATAGGAGTAGAGAGAAGAAGAAGGCGAATGCACAACTCTGAAGTCGGAGAACACACTAAACACGAAGCAAAGGATTCCTTGGTAAGCCTTCACTCGAACCTCCTGCAGTCAACCTTCTCTGCCTTTGAATCAAATGGCTCTCTAATGCCTACTCGATGACGCATTTTCTTAATGCAAATTGGAGGTTCGTCTTTATACCAACAACACGATGTGTGAAGTTGAGTATTATATTATTAAATGCACTTGGGCCGCTCCTCCTCTTGCGTTCTTTTCCAATGAGTCAAAGTTGACCATAACAATTCTGACTAATCGAAGAAGGAAGCGATGAGAGATTCGACTCTGACCTCACTCGGCCTTTTCCCTCCAAAATGATCAACGAGTGGAGGAGGGAGAAATAAGAGGCACATTTTCCCCAAGACAAACACAATAATGAGATCCCAAGGGACACATTTGGAGAATGAAGTGTTGAAAGTTTTAAAGAGTTATAAGCTATAGTTTAAAACTACAATGGCTTCTTAAACTTAAGAAATGAGTCCAATAGTCATATCTGTATATGAGTGATTTAATGTGTACAAGTGAAGAACACTCTGGTGTATGTGCTGTACTTGATTGTAGACTTAAAAGGTTACAGGAGGGAGGAAGCCAAGAAGTTTCCTCTCCGCCTTCCTTGAAGACCCAACGCAAACTAACTGAAAGAGCGATAAAAGGCCCCAAGACTTTGTTAAAAGTAATGAGAAATATGTGAAGGGATGCATTTGAAGTTAGGGTATACTTCTTACATACAGACATAATAGTATAAGTACATACATACATATGGATATAATGGTTCTTCAACATTTGAGAATATGGGACATTCATAAAGCAAAAGACTTGACAGTAAAGAGAGGCTGAGGGTGTCTGGATGGCCTTAGCTATTGACTCCTCAAGTGTTAATAATCCTAAGAAAAGGAGGATCGTCTTAAATCAATGTATTCCTTTTATGTCCCTTCTTTTCTTCTTCCAGGATCCTTTTCTCACTCTTCTCTTACTACTCGATCCTCTGATAAACCCAGACTTCTTACAATTCATCTCACAGTGAAGGAATATGTACGCACATTAATTATCTTAATAAATTACAATAAATGATTAAACTCTTAAAATGGGCATAAGCAATAATTCTTTATGAATTTCCTATTTATCACTTATGGATTTTTTTGTGCTGGATTACCAATAAAACAGGATATTCCATATATTCATACATAAATATATTATGTAAATGTATTTATAAAATATATTCCTTTCCAGCTTCTTGGTATTTATTGTTTGCATGATGCTATATGCATAATAAAAATAAATATTTATACAATATATTACCATTATTTCTCTATTTTTATAGGTTTGTTTATGTGAAAAAGGAAGTTTGTCTTCTTCACTTCAGGAAAAATGAACTTATTCGAAAGCTTCTACAAACTTCTTTACTTCAAGACAACCCAATAATGTATGCATTCCATGTACAACTCATTATTTTTCACTATTATTTTCACGAATGGAACGAAAGTTTGTCAAAACAAACGAACCTAACTCCCCAAATGTCAATTATCAAAATATGGAGCAACTTGTTAAAACTCTTACTACTGACATTGTGAGTAAAATTCAAAAAATCAGGCTTAAAAGTTGGAAGAAGATCTTTGAATTATGAATCAAAAAGTGTATCAAGTTAAAAGGTACCTATAGCTGAAAATGCAATAAATTATTTGTATGAAATCTCATTTCCATCCAGTTTTGAATATTTGATCCACACCTGCATTTCACGAACTCGTATAAATATTATGTACTAAACTTAATTGTTGCACTACATTGTGTAAAATGTTTAATCCGTAGATTGGACTTGAATTGGAGTTGAACAGGTTCATTTAGTTCTTTGAAAGCAAAGTCGCGCCTAAAGATATTCTTTATGAGGGAGGAATTAAAGGAGGAAGAAGAAGACCATTGTTGCACTTAAACGAGACATTAGATGGATAGGGAAGATGAAGGGGGCTTCATTATTCCGCTCACAGTTAATATGAAGAGTTTGTTCCATCCTCCTCAGGTCCAAATCTCCCCTTGAGGATGCCTTAAAAGGAAGACACACCACACGCCATTAACCCCACTTACGTACACATCCAACAGCAGAAGAATGAGTGTTCATAATAACTCCTCATCTCTCAGAGATCCAGATGATATACAGAGATTTAACGTTTCACATTTCTTTTCAACTTGTCTAATCCCTTCTTCCAGTCCGACAGGCTTGTGAAGAACGCTCAAACATTCGTTTAACGACATTATGTCCTGATGAGGATCATACTCATTCTCTTAACTCCTCACCCCTTTCTTTGTCCATTAAAGCCTCGTGTTCCCATTAGCCTTAATTCCTCCGTCATCTTTGATTTGAAATGGAAAGGATAGGATATTCATCTGTGGGAGGCCCAGCTTTGGTCAATTCATCCCTCGTCCTAATCATTCAATAATGAATTGAGTCAATGACAATTTCGATTGTAACAATGAGCGATTGGGTTATCCTGTCCATGATTCGGAATTTCCAATCCCAATCACTGTGTATTTTATAATCCGTGAGTTTTATATTAACTCATTTTCTTTCTTATTGGTGAAACGTGATTTGGGGTCTGCAGAATAATTCAATGAATTTATTCCACATATTTTTTTACTTGTAAGTTTTCACGAATTCTCCCAACAAGTACATTTGAATGTCATGAAATATTTGTAAGTACAGATATCTGTTTGTATGTGATATATTATGTAAGAATCATACATAATGCAAACTTATATGTATTACAGGTCTAATGTTTCATCATTACTGTATAGTTATATAAAATCCCATTAAGGAAATTAAAAAATAACAGGAAAGGGAAATTCAAGTTGAAGAGAAAAATGTCTTTATTTTTCAAAAGTATGTTGATTGAGTTGCGATTTATTTTTCCTCCTACACAAAGCTGATGGGAAAAGGGGATAATTAAAATAAGGGCCCTTGTTCATTAAGGCGGCACTGGCTGTGTCATTTGTCCCTTCCCTCATTAAGATAAGTAATGAGGAGGGTTGGAAGCTGGGGATTGGAGATGAAGCTGAGATTTATTCTTTTTTCTGGGAATGTCGAGAGGTTGAACTCAAGATCCTCTGAGGATTAGCGGATGACTTGAGAGGCCTTTGGGTGAAAGCTGTAGATTTATGGAGAGAAGGTTAACAGAAAAGGTTGAAGTGGGAAGTGGGACGACCGGAGGGCAGCGACGGTGACGGGGCCTTTAGAGCCTCATCACATTTCGCCTCCATCCTCTAATGAAGCCGAGAGAAGAAAACCATGCATTTAACTTATTTAGGAAATGAAGCTTTGACTCCATCCCTTGCTCTTTGTTTTTCTTATGGCGAGAGCTAATGGAATCAATCCTCTTCCTGTGTGTTCTACTAAATCCACAGTTCGAACCTAACCCTTTAAAATCTGTTAAAAGAATTCCATTTTCCATAAATAATGTTTTCACTTCAAAGCTCATCCTTCATTCCATTAAATGTAAAGCCATTCTACCAGACGAGGCATATTGCATTGAAGCATATTGTACACTTTTGGAGTTTTGTTTTGGCCATCTGCGACTTCGAATGGAATAACCGAGTTTATTTTCCATATTTCATACAAAGGGTTCATTCATTAAGATTTTAGTGAATGGTGGAACTTTTAGGATTGTTTTTGGAAATTGTGAAAGAAAACCCAAAAATTCCTTTTGAGATGGTGAAATTCATAAATTACCCAGAAAATGAATGATAACAAGACTAATGAACTTTTCTTTTGTTTGTAGGATAGGAAGATAAACTTAAAGATTAACGCAGGCATCTTACCAATTATAAGAAAATACTTTCTCGTAATATATTTTTACATCACTAGCGGATTGGTCGTCCCGATGGTATCCCACGAACCCGTGTGTCTTAGAAATGGGAACAAATCAATCGAAAGTCGGTATCCCATCGAGTACCGGTATCCCACGAACCCGTGGGTCTTAGAAATGGGAACAAATCAATCGAAAGTCGGTATCCCATCGAGTACCGGTATCCCACGTACGACTGGGTGTTTGTAATCCCAACTGTTACCCCCATTAGCTGGATCCATCAAATATCTGTTTTTCTTCTGTTCCCCTTTCCGTTCTACTTCTGTCCCCATCTAATCCCCCTCCGTTTCTCACTCCCCCCCCCTATTTACCACTTCCGTTCAGCTTCTAAACCCCCTCCGTTCAACTTTTTCCCCCTCTAATCCCCTCCTCCGTTCCACTTCTGTCTCCCTCTGATCACCCCTCCGTTAGAATTCTATTCTCTTAAAATCCCCCTCTGTTACAATGCTGTTCCTCTATAAACCCCTCTCCGTTCCATTTCTGTTCCCCTCTAATCCTCATCCGTTTAACTATTGTTTCAGTCCACCTTTAATCCGCCACTAGAAGCCATCCGTTCGAATACCCAGAGCCCCACAAAATCTTAAAGATTGATTACTGATTACAGGGGATTTTTCCAAAAAGAGATCCTGAAGATTCAAAAGATTTTTTCACTTCTGATAAAATTCATAAGTAAACGACTTTATATTTTAAATCTCCAAGTTCATTCCGTTCATTTTATTAATTTTTACTGAAAATATTCAATAAAATGCATTAAAATGCTCTTGGAGATTTAAAAAATAAATAAATTCAACCATATTTGATTAATTTTCTCAAATATGAGAAAAAAATTTAGAATCCTCAGGGTCACTTTCCAGAAAAATAGTCTCAGAATGTTAAGTATAGGTGCACAAATTCAGTTCAGTGTCGAATTTAATAATATTTTTACTGTAAAGTCGCCAATCAAGGCAGGATGGTTATGGTGTCCACTAATTAATTCAAACTCCTTTTTATATAATAAAAACTAGCGGATCCGTCGTCCCGACGGGTCCACCCTTTTCCGGTATCCTATCGAGTACCGGTATCCCATGAAACCGTGGTAACCATCAAAACCGTGGATGTAAGAAAGCACCCTTGGAGATGGTCCGATTAATTCGTCCTTACATGTCCTACTATTTTCATCCCTCCGTTCCACTTCTGTTTGGCTCTAAACCCCCCCACCTCCGTTCCAATACTGTCCCCCTCTAACCCCCCTCCGTTCCACTTATTCCTCTCTAACCTCCCTCCACTCCATTTCTGCCCCCTCTAAACCTCCCTTCGTTTCACTTCTGCCCTCCTATAAACCACCCTCCGTTCCACTTCTGCACCCCAATTACCTACCATATCATTCACAAAGACACTGAAGATTTAATTAAGTATTTAACTTTTTAGAAAAATAATTTTATTAAAATAAATAAAAGTGAATGACATTGATTTTTTAATTCTCAAATAATGTTTCTTTTAAATAATTTTACTGTGAAAACCTAATGAAATAAATAAAATTGCTCTTGGAGATTTGAAAAACAAATAAAGTGAATGAAATTTGAATAATTTTTTCTCATTTTTGAAAAAATTTTCGAATCCGGAACGAAATTTCCCAGTAAAAGCCTCTGAAGACATGCAGGATGTAAAGAGTCTCTGATTGTTAAGCAAAAAAGCACATCTCGAGTATGATTCCGAATTAATGAGTATTTTTAATGTAAAGTCGCCAAACCGAGCAGGATAGATGTGCGGACAAATTAATTACTCCTTTTTATAATAGGGGGATTCTACTTTTCCTAAATAGCAGTGGAATTTAATCAAAGTTTATTTGCCCTGCTTCGATAAGACACATTAGGTATGCAAAATTTACTAATGTGTACTACTATATATATCGTACATAGTATGTTAATTTCTCTTATTGATCTCTGATATATACACACGTACTATGTATATGCGAGTTTGTACCAATATTGATAATGATATAATTAGAGAATAATTTTTTATATTAAAAATCACGTTTTAATCGTTAATCGTAATATTATTTGTATAAGGCAAAACATAAGATACAAAATGGAAGTTATGTATTAAATTAAATCAAATAGATATATTTATAAATCATATAATAGATATTAAATAAAATCTAATTTTTAAAGTTATGCTATAGTAAGACTTAAAATATTTTGATCTTCGGAAATTTAAAATATGTAATCAATTGAAGTTCAAGAAGTAGTAATAGGAAAGATTTTTGAAACAAATAATAACCAATAGGTATTTATTCTTAAAGTGATTTTCGGGACTTGGCTCTCATGTCCCTTTCCATTTCAAATTGCCTGTAATCTGCTCTGTTGAGGAATTCCTGACGCTCCAAATATCTGTAAATAATTTAGCAATATTTTATAAAATAGTATATAGGTATTGGTATCATATGTTTATATAATTTAACATTATTAAATAGTATCTCTAAATGATCATTATTAACTATTAAAAATAGTTAATAAAATAGTATTTTGATTTTTTAAGATTAATGTCTCATAATTTTAATTTTAATTACCCTTCCTTTCCCTTAACGTGCGTTGAGAGTTCTTCTTCAATTCCTTCTTGCTTTTTGAAAGACTCCCAATCCATTTTTGATTTTTGAAGAGTCCCGATTTTTTGTTTTTTGGCTTGAAGGGCGCTAAGAACTGCAGAAATTCCGCCTCCGCCTTTCTTTCCATTAGAACTTCCCAAACCAATAGACGCTGGATCGCCACTCAAGAAACTAATTCCATGTCTTCTCGGTTGTGGTCCACTTCCCCGTGCTCCCAAAAAAGGTAATTTCGACGGAGTTCCTTTTTTATCGCTATTTCCATTTTGAGATGATGAAGTTCCATTCTTTGAGCTTTTCGATGCAGTCTCATTAACTTTTACTATTTCGCCAGCAAATTCGTACACTTTAGTAACTTTTTGTTCAGTTTTCACTTCTGATCCGAGATTTTTATTTTTTGAATACTCGTCGACACTGACCAGAAAATCTAAAAAAAATTGATAATTCAGTATTGTAAAATCAAAAAATTACACAGAAATACGTAATTGTCCAATTGTGAAATAATTATAGCTCGATGAATGTATAAAAGAAATTATAAAATAATATAATTAAATTCTATTAAAGCTGGCATTAACCTGCATAAATTTTATTATTTCTCTCTCTTTCTGCTTCTTCATCTCTCAACTTTTTTTCAGGGTCTTCTTCGTCAGGAGAAGATTCAATTGGAATTTGATCGAATTCTACAACATTCTTTTTTGATTTCTTCCTTTTAACCCCTTTTGACCCTTTACTTGTGCGCTTCCTAGAACCTTTGGAATTCAATTGCTCTTCGTCTTCAGGTTCACCATCGCCTTCTTCTTCGCTAACATCTGATTCAACCCCTTCATATAATAAATATACACATGCAATTAGTTTAATTGAAATATTTTATAATTGAAATTACCGGTAAATATTCAAGTTAAATAATTTTAAAATACAATATGTTATAGAAGCTTACTAACCAGGAACAAAATCCTCGTCTTCTGAATCATCATCATCTTCGGAAAGATTGTTAATATCTTTGTCATTGTCGGCCGCCATAATTGGTTTCAAAATGGATTTGGAATGAGAAAAATAATTGTCCTTCTGATTTATGTTATAGCTGTTAAGGTGTACGACAGGAAGTAGTTTAGCTTGTTTAAACTTTAAATAACTTATGAAACGAATGCAAGAAATTATGAATACCGTGTGTTGATGCCGAGCGCCGAGTTTGTGTACGAAAATGATGAGTTGATGAGAAAAAAGCAAGAGAAAAGGAGAGAATCGATAGAGGGTAATTTGAAAGTTTAATACGCCGCATGTTCAGATTGTTGCTTTGAATGACTTCCAATGCTACTCCAACTCCTTTGTCCTTTTAATGATGATTAACTTATGATTAAAGCAAGAGTTTTTTATATTTTATGCTATTATAGAATTTATCAATTAAGTATGCAAATTACAAGAGATACTATATGAATGAAATTTTTAGAGAATGTAAAAGAGTTCATAAATGTTGATTTAAAAAGACTTTAATATTTAATTTAATGCAAAACACTCTATATAAATAAATTTTGGTATGGATCAAGTTAAATAATTCTAATATGCCAATCGAAGAAACGACCTTAAAGATTCACACAAAATCAAATAAATGTAGTTTTATTTTTAATCAACAAAACTCGGGTCGAGTGAGTTTATTTCCATTTATTTAAAAATTCCTGCAAAAAATAAGTTAAATCATTATTAAATACATTAGTTTTACAATAATTGAAGTATAAATAAAGTATAAATAAAACAGTAATTTACAAAATGTCATTTACTTTGCAAGGATCGCATCCTTTTTCGCTAATCTGTTTATGCAGTCATCAGACTCTCCCTGAAAGGAATAAAATCATTGTGAATATCTTTAATAACATAATATATAGTATTAAAAATATATAAAATATTCAAAAGAATAAATTTTTATCCTTTATGATAATAAAATTATTAAAATACCATTCTTCTGATATTTCCACAGATCGCATAGGTCTTGGTGGTGTCCGTCATTCTGCCGGTGTTCTCATCAACATCAGCGAGGTTGATTTGGATCGAAGCGTGGTCCTTCGCATGGATAATACGATTGCTGGCCGTGCTATTAAATACAATAATGAATAATTATTAAGAAATTCCCAATTAAATTTTTCAAGGAGAGTTGGAACAATTAACCCCATTTTATCAATTTCGATTATTTCAACATCGAATCTTAACAACCTTTAATAATTTAAAGTAATAATTAAATAATTAAATTGGTTTTACCATTTTCTTGGAACGTAGAGATCTACAAATTCTCCAGCGTCGTTTTGCATCTTCTCGAGGATAATTCGGTGAGAACCGGTGGAGATTTAGAAAATCGGATATTTATGAACACGCGAAAGCTGGTTGATGGCGAGGGCGCTAGAAGGCTGGAGAGAGATTCCCTATCTGTGTTGTGTCAGATGGCGTTGACCATTATTTTGTTTTGACGCATGCGAGTGACGTCAAATTCTCTTACTTACCTGTGATATACATGGTGATTCAAAAATATGGTTGTTGTTAATATACGCATAATGTGGAAGGCTTGAAGTCTCTCAAATAAATAAGGCTTCCTGCAAATATTATGAAGATTATCCTTAAAATTTTGTAAAAATATTATGCTCGTTATTCCAAAGGTAAAATTAACCATTAAATTCTTCACATAATATAGCATTATAGTTAATTTATAAATAAATGAATTTTAATTATCTTAATTTGTACTAATATCACAATTAGCACTAATGCATACTCTCCAATTCTGAATTTCGATTACTTCATGTGACGATTCCACAAAATATAAAATGGAAGCTATTGACCTTTAATGGTAATTAGCCGCAGTAAAAACATGTGTTCTAATATTATAACATTTTACTCCACTTTATTCTTGCATAAATAACATAATATAATTATATTAAATTATTCATATATATTGTTATATTATCCATAGTTATATTATTCATAGTTATATGATAATTATCTATGTATTTAAAATTCTCTGTTAGGAAACACTAAAAAAGAATATATTATAGACACACAGAATGAATTGGCTAGAGTTGGAGCCATACTTTTGGAATGCTTTGTATAAAGTGTTGGGTAAAATGACGTAGTAGGACTAGGGGGCTAACTCACCGTTGGAAGGGGAGGAAGAAGAAAACCATCAGGAACTATCAATTTGCAAATTATTCTCGTCAATTTCGTCTAAACCTTTCGCCTTCGCCATCACCGTTCTAAACAAAAAACAACAAAATCTTCAAGTTAAAAACATAAAGTGTATTGAAAGAGTTCTTGGTTCAGCATATCCTGGATTGGATCTTGGGAAGATAAGGTAGGTAATGGTCCCAATAATAACATCATCATCAATTTTCTTTTGTCTTTCTCTTACCTTACTAACTGAATGTGATTCTTAAGTAATGATAAAGGTCACCCTAATAAAATATCACACTCTTATATTCTAATGCAAATTATGTCATTGAGGACAAAAGGACAGATTTTATTATAAATGTGTATAAAAAATACATTATAATAAATATGTCGAGTACAATTAGGCGTGAGTCCAAAATTATCCTTTCAAGGAAATCCTCGATGCGAGGAATAAATTGTGATGCGATTTAGCTACTTACATTATTATTAACTCAATCGTACTTGGGCTCATGTCCCGTGTTATATACAGCATTGTTGATTTAATTGCTATTCTCCCATCTAACTCCCAACTCCATACGTGTGTGTCGTGGATATAATTAATTACAAGGGTAGAATTGCAAATGGGAGGATTGTGCAGAATAAAATATGAGTAATAAATATTTTATTACTGTTCTCCGTATTTCAACTGTAATTAATTGTGACCCTTGGACTGCTTTGACCATTTTTATTGTGTTTTGTGATAAAAATATTCCAAATTTTGTAGCCTTTAAATTTTGAATTCATTAAATACATTAAGTTGATTCAGTCATGTCATGATGCAATTGAATGAACAAGTTTAACAACCATTTAATTTATTAATATTTTAGAGAAAGTTTGTTTATATTTTCTTCTCAACATCTAACCGAAAGCAAGCCACATGAATTCATTTATAAACATGAATTTATAGTTCACATATACATTAAAAAATTAGTGTTTCAGTATTCCATGTATATTATATGTATTGTTGGATCACTTGAATTCCTTCCTGGGAATATTTCCGTTTATTTTCAGTAATTTCTCTCATTAAATGTAAATGTGAAGAGAGTATTAGTTTATTTTTGATGAAGAGAATTTTAAAATTTTATGTTGAGCCCATTTGAATCGTGTTACTTTAATGCTTTTGTGTCCTAATTGAGGTTTGTTCGGATTTATTGGCTCACCTACTTCCTGTCGACTTGCATGATAAAATCATGTAGCCATACTTTGCTTTTAACCTCAACTCAACTTATCGAAAGGTTTGTAAAGTTTTAAAGAATAGCAGAGATTGTGTATTAGAGGAACAATGTGACCAATGCAATGGCTGTATACATAGATTACAAATTGTAGACATTATTTTATATTTATTTCAATTTCGATGAAGCTACTTTCCATTTTATGACTAATACAATACAATACCAGTAATACCATTTATCAATTTAATTTGCTAAATAAGAAATCTAGCCTCTATATTTGTGCTTTTGTACACTATAGAATTATGTAAAACTGGATTAAAATAGTATGCGATTATATGTCATAATTATACTATTTACTACATTAATAATACAACATATTATTTACAAATATTTATTGTATAAACTTGTAGATATTGATACATGCTAGGATTATAATCACATAATTATTTATTTTATTTCAGATTTAGTGACGAGCAAAGTTTGAAGATCCCTTGGATGGAATAATCGGATGAGGAGGTCATATCGGAGCGACTCAGAAGAATCATCAGGGGAAGGTCGTCATCTAGAGGTCGGGATGCCAGTGAACAATTTATGGGGCATCGACCGGCGGGACGTATGGAGAACATGTTTTTGCTTCCATGTCCGAACGGTCACCATCTTCATAGGAGTATGGCACATGGTATGTTTATAGTAAAAACTTTATTTCCTTCTTTTATTCATATCGTATTAAATCTCAAGTGGCTTAAAGCCATTCCAAATGAGTACAGAGGATCGTTCAACTTGGTCGATTCGAGGCTAAATTGGAACAAGTCGTTCTCAACCTCAACAATTTATTAATGCACATGTTTGGGAAAGTTCAAAAATATTTTTTAATATTCAATATATCGCAATATAAATTGGTTTCAGTTTCTTTAATAACTTTTTGATTTGAATTTAATGTAAAAATGTAATATTTCATAGTGAGTAGTTTGTTAGATATTAATGGATAATTTTTGGGGTTGCTTGCCATTTTGCAGATTCACTCGTTTCCCAAAATGTACTGTGAAGTAGAATTAAAGGGAGGTGAAAGAGATAAAGAGCCTAATCTCTGTATTTTATACAATTAGGTTAAAACAATGGCGTTCCCTGCTTCTTCGTTTCTCTTCCTTCCTCCTTTGTTTGTTAGCCGGTAGCGGAAATGAATTCCCCTCTACTTTACATTTTTATATGCTCAAACTCGTGTTTCATTTACCTTCCTCTCCAAATCAATTTTATCTCGTGTTTCCTTTCCCAAGTTAATAAGTACATTATGAACCCACCATTACTAACCTTTACCAAGTGTCCATTAAAGAGCTTTAAATTATGAGATTTATAAACAATTTATCAATTTATGCATGTTAAACTGTTAAACACTCTAACAGAAGTTTTTAATGATTCGTTTCAAGTCAAGGTTAAAAGTCGTTACCATAAATGTCATTTAATACTTTTCTTAATCTGATTCAATAAATTTGTTCATTCTGAATGTTTCTTAAAAACTTATTTTTTGTCTTTGTAGATGATTTATATATTGGCTCTGTCCTTCGTGGCGGCTATGGTTATGTACGAGAACGACCACGCCGGGATGATGACACCTAAACCCGAAGATATTCCTCTCCCAACTCCACAGAGCAAATTCTCAAGTGAAGGAATTTTTACGGTACGGACGATATTTTTCGCTCAAATTCCTCTTTTTATAAAGGAGATAAGAAATGAAATGGTGAGGGTACCGTTTACCTTTTGTTGTCACAAACCATTCAATATATTGACCTGAGAATGTTTATACTGTGGTCGTGGTCACACATCACAGCCCTCAGTCGAAAATCTCGGTGAAACGCCCACACACGCATTTATTTTAAGCGAATGCCTTTTACTTAATTTAATGTGAAATAAGTCTTTTGAATATTAGTTAATAGAAACATATGACACAAAGGTATGGTGTTTAGGTAGGTCTTATTTTACTTCAATTCACCTGATTCGCTTGCGAATTAGAACAAGCAAACATTGAACTTTATTTTGTGTTACTTTAAATAGCTATGCTATACTCACAAGTATTTATCGTAGTTTAACGAAGTAAAAGTAAATCGTTTTTTGGTTTTATACTCTGATTTAACATTAGGTACTTTTTATAATATTTTGTATTTCAAATGTTACTTTTATATGCAACTTAAATAATTAAAAGCACTATTAGTTTAGATATGAGTCTTTAAAAATTATAACTAAAAATTGATTTGAGCTTAACTCCTAACAACTTTTCGAACAAGTTTATGTTTATTCATATTATCAATGATAATGACGAAAAACTTCTCTCGACATTAAATAAAAATACATCAAATATTAAAATGCCACCAAAGAATAAGTAAATAAATTAAAATAAAGAGAGAACGAGACGAGAAGAAACATATCATGGATTGCAATCTTAATTTCATAAAAACTGGAATTTTCAATGAGTTTCTGTTTAAAGTGTCGGAATAGTTTACATTTGGACTCAGAAAATATATTTACATTCATATGATCTTGCACAAACTTGACTATGAGATTAACGAATGACTCGGCTTGTTGTTTCAGCTGTATCACTCACCGCATCAAGCAACAAAATTGTCAATCAGTCAAATGCTAAAGTTTATTAATTGTATTAATTAGCTTATTTTAGTTATAGATAAAATATACGCAATGTATGGTAATATACTTTTTATATGAAGTTTTATCTTTAATATAGTTATTAATAGTAAGATATGCATATCATGATGATCTATTAGTCAGCCTATTTAGAAATCGCTTTCATTTACACGAGCTATTTAGAATTACCTGCACCAACAGATAAGATAAATTCTATTCTGTAATGTTAGTTTATTTATTTTTTATTTGATAGAGCTGTTATCAGTTATTTTAAATGGTTTTATAACAAATTCTAGATATTTATTAATTATACATATTAAGGGTTTTTTAAATAGTTAAGAATAGATCTCAGAAGATCTTTGATTAGATAATACATTGTGATATGTTAAGCTCAAAGTATGTAGATGGTTTGGATTCTTTTGGATCACAATTAACCTATCTTTAGTATTAGTTATAAATATTAAGTGATATTAAATGTTATTTTATTGAATGATTGAATGTATGTTGAATGAAGATCATATACGTATAATATGGAGAGCAATTAATAATAAAATTCATCTTAATCTTAAAGTTATAAGTATATGTGAATGCAAGTGAACTAGAAAAATTTCTCTTGTTAAAGTAGCTTCGTGGTTCGTGGCGGACTCTTTGACATTCATAGATTATTTATTTAGAATCACTTTGAATGTATTTAAGTATGTATGTAAAGGCATTACTTACATTTTATTCATAGAATCAGGGCTATTA
Source organism: Neelides folsomi (assembly GCA_034687125.1). Classification (NCBI taxonomy): domain Eukaryota; kingdom Metazoa; phylum Arthropoda; class Collembola; order Neelipleona; family Neelidae; genus Neelides; species Neelides folsomi. The sequence continues at coordinate 34,680 of JAQGBZ010000218.1, read as the reverse complement.
CTTACTTAGGGTTAGTTAAACATTGAATGAACCCTTCTTTCTATGCAGCACTAAAATTTTATGAGCGACCCTGTACTGTAAGCGAGCGAGGAGATTTTCAAAAAAGTCAGACAATATGAATTAAGAATATATATTTTTACCATTGCCTGTATAAATGCAAAAATATTTAGCATAAATGCAAACATTGCCTCTGATTTCTAATGTATAAACAATCTTTCGAAATACTATATTAGATTACATTGGGAAATTTAATATAACGACAATGAGTTTACAGTGTTTAAAAACTCAAAGTTTAATTTCATTGTCTAATTAGAAATGTATTTAATTTACTGATAAACTATTATTTTTATATTAAATATAATGTATAACTTAAAAGGGAATCACTGCCAAATCATGGGAAGATTTAAATTAGATGTAAAAAGATATAAAAAATTGTAAGGTTTATTTATACATAATGTACAAATACGAAAAACATGACCATTAATTTGAATGTGGCATTTGAGTGAGATTGAATGGTATCATTGAGAAAGTCAAGACATTTATTTTGATCAATTTTTTGTGGTTTAGGCGGAGCGGCAGCCAAAATTAGAACCACTGACAATCGATCGCACATATGGGCAGGAAGCTCAGAAGACGAGGATTGAATCGATTCGTTCCTCGAGCCCATGGACCTTTGGGATGGATGCTCGAAAAGCCAACTCTCGTAAGTCATTTCTTGGTTGGATTTGCGTGTTGAGTAAACCACCCTTCAACCTTTTTACGTGAAGATGTTGATATCCCCAGACACTAAACGTAAACTAAAGAATTTAAATGCTATTACTGAATGATAGAAAAGATAATGTTTCCCTTTTAGTGGCGTTTCAACACTCACCTTTTCTAACCATTAAATTTAGAAATAGAACTTTTTTCGCAGTATTACACTTATTTAGTTACAAATAATCAATTATTTGAATTTAATACTTACAACTTTACATACAATTTATGAGTATTAAACGATTTTGAATGAATGAGCAATTATTATCAAACTATACAAAACCAACACATTTTTAGCGTTACGTAAATGTAAATTTTATAAATAATATATATCCGCATGCTCTTGAAATTCTTGTGTGTTAATTTAGCGTTAATGCCAAATGCCTGAAGAATATGAAATGTGGTGTTATATTACAACACTAATAGATATTTCTTATCTTGAATATTCATTGCATGTAAATGACACTTGCACAAAAGAGAATTGAAAAGATTTAAATTCTCTGTATTCTCACTTATATTATGATCTTTAGTTAATGACTATGGATGGGACAATAGATGATGAAGATAAGAGCAGGGAGCGTGATATGAAATACAAACATGCTAAAGTTGTCATCATTTTACAGAGGTGATTCTCCTGACGGTTTGCAACATGATAATAACGCTGCTGATGGTCTACGGGGCGGTGAGAGGAAAACCTTCATACTTGATGCCGTTCTTTGTGCTTAAAGTCTTCGACTTCTGCATCTTCTGGTATTTTTACTTCCGCATTTCGACTTTATTCCATCAATGAGTATTGGATGTTATTGGCCTTTTGTTTTTAGCTTAACGATGGTCGGATATTTCTCTTACCTCCCTGATCTGACTCAACTTCTGATTAACCAACCGGTGCTACCCTTCCGAGATGAGTTACTTCGGATGGATCCGCAACTATTATCCCTTTTGACTCTCATTCTCATTGTTGGGACAATTGCTGTGAAGGCGTACATAATTGGAATTATATGGAACTGCTATAAGTACCTCATGTTGAGGAACACTGTAATCCGCGGTGTCATTGCATACAGGTATAAATACTATACATTTCAATACATTTTAAACTATTACATGTTACCTTTAAATATGTTCCCTATCCATTACCTTTTCATTGCAATTTGTTTAAAAGTGCATTGAACGATTATGAAGAAAGAGTCTTATATTTGGTTAGAGTATTTGGGAATTAGTTTTATAATAATTATAGGTTAATTATTAAGGTAAAAGGTTCATTTCAATAGGTGAAATGAACTCATGAACCTTTTCACGATTTATGGCCAGTCAGTCATTTTTTATTTGCATTTAATAAACAAATTTCTTTTTAACTTAATAAATATTAAACAGTTTGGATGAAAGATCCAGGCTATAAGTCAAAAGTTCAAATTGAAAGTTTCAATGAAAACAATGAGCACTTTTAATACTCAATTAAAAGTTTAATCAATTTGAATTAGTTTGAATCAGCACTGATACATTCATTCTACCTGTAATTGTAAAAACTTAAAATTAAGCACATTGGAAATTCCTCAAATGTAAAGTAATAAATTGTTTTTATCTTTCAGACACGATGATCCTACGAATATCATTGGACTTCAACAGAACCTCCTCCCTGATCTCCCGGATTATGAGACAGCAGTGAATGATCCTCGATATGCAAAGAAGCCTCCACTTGATGGTACATCTGTTGCACCTTCTTCAGTTAGCATGGGCGGAGGGAATGGAATTCCAATGCCTCCTCCACCGCCGTATTCAGTTGCCATCGGTTCGGAACCCATCAGCTATATCCATCCAGCTTCTCTCACTTCTCATCCTGAACTCGTCGTTGTTCCCACTGTCGTGAATGAGGTTCATGTTGAGGCAGAGGTTCCTGCCGTTGTTACTCATGCCAGTCCTACTCCTGAAACTCAACCTCTTCCCACTGAAGAGAAACCAGCTGAGACAACAACAACAGTCGAGCAAGCTGCGAGGCCGTAGACACTTGCGAAAATGTATATATACTGATTTACTCATGATATGAAATATTTAAAACCCTCACATCTCTCACAGCTTAAAATAAGAGACTTTGCTCCTCTTCGTCCTAATCATTTACGTCTATGAGTAATATTATGCCTATAGTTAAACTAACATTTCAATTGAAGCTAGGAAGCAAAGGCAATTTCATGAAAGCAACATTTCGTAGAATTTTTCAATTGGACCTTATTTGTGTTATAAGAACATGAGTTATTAAATAGCTAGTTGTACACCTGTATAAGTACATATTACTCTTCCGTACATTTTATTGTATATTCAAGTAAAATAAATTAATTCCGAGATATGCAAGTTTTAAGTTAAACTCAAATGATATTGTGTATAAAATTTTAATTTATTTTTAATTGCAAAGCAAAGCTTTTAACTTTTATTTTGAAAAGTTTGATGGATTCCGATTTTATAATTTTTTCGTGGAAGAGCTTTCTTAATTAATTTTGGAAGTAACTGAATCTTTATCTATCGTACTAATATTATACTTTAAAACTCGAAATAGCATATTTCGAAAATTTTCTGATTGAATAAGTCAGATTGAGATTCCTCAAAGAATTTAATCATGAATAACTTTACAATTATTAAACAAAATCCATTTCTAATAAACAATAAAAAAATATTCATATAAAGTAGAATTTTAAACGAATATTTGCAACAATGTAGCAGAATTATCCTCTTGTCAAACTAATGTATATCTAACATTAACATTATGATAAATGTCTCATTCACGAATGATTCCAAATGTTTACAACCAACAAATAGAAAATATTATATTATACTATGAAACTATCATAAACTGTTAACTACCTAAATATATGAAATATGATATACAACCTAAATATACCTATTTGTAGTAGTTCAGACATTAACTTAACATAATCTATTTATCGTTAACTTAAATATCGTATAAAATAGGCTTAATCTTAATGCTGCTGTGTACCACGTAAATAGAGGAGCGACAGCACAATTCAAGGATTAAATACCTACTATGTATATTAATATCTTAAAACTATTATATAAATGTTATATTGCAAATTCAATAACATCTCAATATATCGAGGGAATTCGTCGCTAGTGAAAATTGGCGATGAGGTCCTAAACATAGAAAGCAAATTTACTGAAGTCGGTTGAATTTATATTTATAAATCAAGATAAAAATTAGTCAAGATTTTACATACATAGTAATTTTGTGGTTTGGTGCTAATGAATATTTTAAGCTAGGTATTTGGTAAATATTAAAAATATGTACGTGTTTACTTTTATACGTACAATCATCGTAAAATATTGTAATTTGTAGTGGACAATTTTAGAATGTTAGGTTGACTAATTTTCATTTAATTTTGTGAACTCTAAAATTTTATACCCTTGTAAGGGTCAATTGGTTCTCGCTCTATTTGCAAGACATTATTATATACAGATATAGTATAATATTGGATGGAGAAATGTGATGCTTTGATTTTAAATATCAATATCTTAAAGATTAAGTATTCTATTTATAAAAGTTTCATTACCTAATTGATTAAATATGTGGATTGATAAATCTTAATCGGTTAAGATGGGGTTAATCAGATTTTTCATTTCCTTCATATTTCTATGAATGTTAAATATGATTACTATTGAAAGTTAACTTTCAAAGATATATGAAAGCAGAAAATAATGAAATATTCGGAATAATTACGGAATAGTGGACCAAATGAATTTGTGTACTAGGTAAGTTTTTTTGACTAATTCGATAGTGATGATTATGAATCTGAATGAATTAAATGGCGGTCAGATACAATTGAGAAGTTTGAAGGTCTAACCTAAACTAACTTAGCCTAATAGAGATGATAATATTAAAAAAGCAATTACTCTTTGCCCGGTCCACCAATTTTTTCCCCTTTTGTGATCATGCCAATTTAAAAAGGTTCTTTATATTTAATTGAGTGTCCATTGCAAATTGGGTCTAACTAAAAGTGAAATTGGAAAGAAAATAAAAGTTCGTACAGGGGAAGGAAAGGAACAAGGAGAAATATGGGCTGCGCTTAGCTCATTTGAATTTGGAGTCTCAATTAGTTTCCCTAACTTATTAAATATAAGTGACCGCCGCTTAATTCTTTCAGATTCCTAATCAGCACTATCGAATTAGTCCTAAAACACTTAACTAGTACACAAATTCAGTTGGTCCACTAAACAGTAATTATACCAAATATTCAATTGAGGGTATGAATTAACTTGGAATACCATCTAAGAATGAGATGAGACGAATATAAATTTAAATATAATACATAATATTATTATATTGAATATAAATGAAATGGGAAAATTAAAGTAATTATTTGTAATTAATCGATAAATAATCTTAAATTGACTGTAATTGAATGTTAATATTTCTCAGTTAATTAAATGATGAAATGCAACATGGTCACATTTACATAAAATTGCACGGTCAAATACTACTCTGTACTCTGGATAGAAAATATTGTATAAAAATAATCTGAACGCTAAGCTAATTGTGTAATTATAAAATATAAAAATGTCTATCAAGCCTCTGTGTATAGAGGATGTTGATTGTTGAGTGAGTATGAAATGAAAGTGAAAATGAAAATTTTAAATATTTTTTTTAGTTTTTCTCTCAATCTTTACGAAATAACAACGCAATGCCAATATAAATCCCTTTTAGAATTATTCAGCTATGTAATATGTATAGTAGATTCTTTATTTTTAATTTGAAGATTGATCGATTATTAAATCAATTAATTCATATTATTACATTTGAATGTGCCGTGATTGCCTAATTTGTCAATATTAATATTAAACACTTCATTATTTCAATAATTATAAATTGATGATTTTGTGAGTGAAAGATTGGTTAAAGTAAAGTTTGGAATACGAAATCATAATGTTGAAGTTGTGTTTGAAAACTTTAATCATTAATATGCGTACTTTTGTGTACATTCAATATTTAATGTCATTAATATGTATTTAGATTTGACTGATTTACAAGTTCGTAAATGACCTTACACATTTATTTGAATAAGATGGAAGTTGATATTTGTTACGGCTATATAAATAATATGATTATGTTTAATAAATGCAATATCCTTTTAGTATTAAACTTTTAACCTTCAGATCGTGAATGAAAGGGACGTTAAATGTTTAGAAATGATTTATTCGTTTATCGCCTACTAGGAAATAATTAGTGAGGTATTGAATAAAGTGTGATATAAATTTTAAAAACATCTCAATTTTTTGCATAAATAATGCACTCATTCATTTCATCAAAATAAATAAGTCTTTTTTATACAACTGGAACTTATAATTTCATTTATTAAAAAAAAATAGTTATTTTTAAATATTTCAAAATATAAATAATTAAAATTATTAAAAGTTTATAGTTTACATAAAAATGATGATCAGAATCACGGACAATAATAATTGGATTGAGTCACGGGGCTGGAGCTGGAGTTTCTTCTCCTTCTGGTGGTTTTTCCTCTTCATCCTCATTAGGGTTAATTGCTTCAATAAATTGAGTAGGAACAATGTTGGATGGAAGAATTTCTTTGCTTCTCATGTATCCTGTGAGTTGGTCAGGGATTTCAGCCAAGATCTCCTGGGCTAATTTCTCTTGGGCCAACTGACACAATCGATCTGTTCCAGGATTTTGTTGATTAAAGAATTGGTTAGCCAAGGCCTGAGCCTCGGCATAAGACATTGTTGGTGGTTTCCGAGCTTGTTTCTTTGTTCCGGTCATTGCAGCAAGCCAAGTGACAGAGTCTCTGTATGCTACAAATTGGACAATGTCCCGCACTGCTACTTTTCCTCTATGGGATAAACGAACTTTGTCTCCGTCGAGTTCTTCCATTTCATCAAAATCTAAGATATTGAGATTATGAATAACGTTCCTTGGGGTAAGTATCGTAAAAGATCGATTAATCACTGATGATGTGATAAATTAAGGTTAACCTTCTCCTCCAACTCCTACGATTATAATAGAAACCGGAAAATCCGATGCGTTCACAATTGCCTATATTATCAAATATAAATATCAAAGTATTAATAAATATTTAAATTAAACTTATACTTTTCATTTAATCTATTTATGCATTTAAATGTTCATTTTTATAAAGTAATAATAATAGAGAGTAATAAATACCTCCTTTGTTTGTGCAATATCAGTAATGACTCCGTCTGTTATAATGAGAAGGATGAAATAATGATCCCCTTTATCATTCTTTTGAGCCATATCCGAGACATGTTGAATGACAGGAGAAAAGTTTGTAGGACCATAAAGTTCAATTTTTCCAATGCAAGACTTGTAGCCTTCAAGGATTCCTTCAATCTCTTGGCAGTACCCGTTGTTTGTCAATGTCACAAAAAAATTATGGGACACGGCACGATTAGGCGGAATTTTAGCACCAAAGCCATACACAGGAAACAATTTATCATCGTCGTAGTCCTGGATGATTCCTACGACGGACTCAATAGCTTGAACATAAGGATTCGGTTCTTCAGGTGCAAAGTAATGGAGGGAATGTTTCTCTCTCGGATCTCCATTTGACGCTTTAAAAATTAAAGATTAAATTCCATCAATGAACTATATAGTATTTATTAACCTTATTAAAATAAAATAATATTTACGCAGAATTGTTATTTTGTCATGTTACATGTAAAATCAATTGAAACGCAGCAATGAATCTGTGTCCCACTTTGGATATAATCAACGAAGGTGAAAATTTGTTGAATTTTACACTGCATGACCAAAATTGTGGCAGACGTGGGCTGATAACACAAAATAAAGGTTAATTTAATTGCTCATAGCTTCGGTTAATCGAGATTAATATGAGTAATAAAGCACTTTTCCAGAATGGAGCTGTAGAGGAATTCCGCCAGTGCCTAAAGACACAAGCTTGTTGACCGTGGTGAGACAGAACCCGAGCGATTTATTCTTAAAGTTAGACATGACTTGAAATGCCTCAATCTTTAATTTAAGGTCTTTATCTCCATTGCAAACTCGACGAACAGGAACGGTCACAGCTTTCCATTCTGGATTAACTCCTGGGAGTTGCTCACTTCGGTGGACGACCAAATACTTCATTGCTTCATTACTCCGTGAAAAGACATAAAATACTTTAGGAGGAAAGCAGAAGCAGCCCATTGATCCAATTGATTGACCATCAAATTTGAACGTAATCTAAATATAAAATACAAACAGTTGAACAAAATATTTGATTTTCACCAATCATATCAAGTATACATATTTTTATAAGCTCACTTCATCTTTTAAAGATTGGAGTTCTTCAGCAGTGAGGATAATAGATCCTAATGGCTTATCAGCATCACCAGGCTTTTTAACCTCCTTTGCTCCCTCTTTTTCTTTTTTCCCTTTCAGAGTCAAAGGCTTTGAATATCCAGAAGGCCCAGCGGAAACGATATTTCCTAATGTGCACTCCATAGATCCCAGGAATTCATGGTTTTCTAGGTCCTCATCAGCTTTATCCACGTCATACACAATGAACCGAAGTTGCTGACGTTCTTCAAACCGATATTCTATTGTTAGCTAAATAAACCATTTATTATACATTGTACAACCACAACATTCATTTGCTCTCATAATCATGTACTCTCTCAGACAATTGACTTGTTGTAGGTAAAGATGTGAATAGAGATTGAAAGACTAGTGTGAATAGAAAATACTTATAAGAAATAAAAGTTACTTTCTCCATAAAGTTTGGATTGAGATCATTTTCAATGGTTTCGGTTCTCATGTATTCAGCCCATTCTCCTTGAGTTCCATTAGGTTTATGAAAGACGACACACATTGGATCGGATTTTGAAAATGTGTCTTTGTTAACTAAGCTCCTATAATGATGATTTAAAACACCTTTTAGATATAGTTCATACTGAATGTGAGTGAGTGAGAAGTGTAGAAAGATAAATGATTGATAGAGAGTTTTAAAAAGGGAAATCTTACTTGCAAGATATGGTAATTTCTACAGTTGATGTGGGGGGTTTCCCTGCACAAGCTCCCCACTCTGGTTCATCCTCTGCTTCTTCTTCGGGTTCTGGAGGTTCTTCGACCACTTCTGGAACAACCTCAGGTTCCAAAATAATGCTGAGCGATGAACTGCTTCCCGAACTTGATGATCCGCTATATTACCAAAAAGTAAGCTATCCGTAATAAAACATGACTCTTTTCTTTTACTTTAAATATTCTAATACTTTTAAAAATTCATTTTTAACCATTTTTAATATTGAAACTTGAGCTTACTCTTCATCTCCACTTTCCTTTTCAACTTCTTCCTTTTCTTCAGTGGCTTCCCCTGTCTTTTCCTCTTCATGAAGATTGGGTTCACTCATTTTTCAAGAGTTTTAAAGGAGAATTAATTTGAACCGCATTCATGATGCTTCTCTTTCCAGTTCACCTCCCTCATTTCAACTGAGGGAAATCAATGAAGTGGCTGGTGCCGAGAGATTAAAGTGATTACGATGGTAAGGAGTTGGGAGGAAACGGGCCACGACCACCAAAGATTTTCATCAAACGAGAGAAAGAGTGGAATGAGGACAAACTTTCCTCAGAGAAAAATAATCTATGTACTCTACAGAACATTATTTTCTCCAGAGTGCCCAACTCTTAATCTCCAGCTTGGTATGTAACTTCTTCGACAAGTACAATAATCTCTGTACATACTTATTTGTTAAATATATCTCTAACTTGCTTTATGCCAAATGTAAACGCAAGCGAAAAAACTAGAAACAAAATGGCATGCGAGAAAACATGCATACCGGGTAGTACTAGCTTCAATCTTGCCATTCGAGAATTCGACGTACAATTATTACTTTACAATGATTATTAAACAATGGGTGTAATTACCTATTACAAACGTTCAACTTGAGCATTATAAATACTCTAAGTACTCTACAAATAAATCAACATCTCTGTATGAGTCAAGATGCTCGCTGTAATGTATCCTCGTTTTTGGGCCCAACCTAAGATCAATTTTCAACCATAAAAAATTGCGTAATAAAAGTGAAATGAGAACGGGAATTTCTCTATAAACTTTACCATCAGTAATGTCAAATGCACACAATCAGTTTTTTCTTCTAGGTGGGAAATCTTTAGGATATTTGGAAGATCGAGCCTTTCAACTAAATATTTGATTGTTGAATATGGTTCTTTCAGTTGTGCTATATAGGATAACTTCGGCATAATACCTAAATAAAAGACTAATAGTTGGGTAAGTTGATTAAGTTATTCTTCCTTTTGACCAGCCGGGCAGCCACATGAATAATTCCCTATAAAAGATAAGATAAGCTCATTCTCCAGGTTTGTAGGCCGTTATTGATAATTAAGCAACATATATAGTAAGATATGTAAGAATTATTCGGAAATGCTTAATTGATATTAATTCTTTATTGGGTAAATGAAGAAAAATGGTGACGTCCTCTTATCTATTCTATTTATACATATTTATTGTCTGCATGCCAGGAAATACATTAGCATTATATTATAGCAGCTTTCTAGAACATTCTAAACTGAATACCAATGTTGAGTTTACATTAGATGATAGCAGAACAAGGTACAGAACCAGAACGTTCTTAGTACATTTTCGCACATGCGCACTGAAAGTCCTTTGTTAGTTGGAGGACGCCATAATTCCCCCCCCCCCCCCCTGCTTTCCTCTCCGAGTCGCGTCATTCTTCAACCATCAGTTTGGCACGCTCCGACCTCGCTCCCATTTTTAATTGAAATCAGCTTAAATTAAGAGACTCTCGCGTAAGTATTTGCTTTAATCGCTTCCCCCTTCGTCCCCCTTTCCCCTGTAGGTCAAGTTCTTTAGATTAATCGCAAAATTTCCATAATTTCCCAGATCATGTCTGATTGGGAAGATGAACCTGAGGTCCCTCAGGCTCAGGCATCGAGCAGCAGAAGCGACGAAGGATTCCGTGGTGGTCGCGGACGGGGAGGCTACAGTAACAGGGATCGCGATGATGGCGAAGGCCATCGTTCCTGGAAAGGCGGGGATCGTAGTAATTTTCGTCGCGATGGCGAAGAAGGGGACGGCGATGGAGGGTATCGTGGTCGAGGAGGACGCGGTGGCCGTGGAGGTCGAGGGGGAAGACGTGACGGGGATAATGATGGGGACAACGACGGAGGCGATAGTCCCCGATATCAACGAGGTGGCGGTCGTGGTGGTGGACGTGGACGAGGTGGCAGAGGGGAAGGAGAGGACGATGACGCACACGAGGAGTCTTCTGAAAACGCGGCGAAGGATAAGCTCAGGGAGAACTATGAGACGCCAGAGTTTCCTGAGGGGGAAGAAGCCTACGAACAACGAAGGCAATTGTTTTCTGGAACTGGGATCAATTTCTCCAATTTTGATTCTATCCCTCGACAGGTAATTTATAGAATTTTTAATATTTTTTTAAATTCATGATGCTTTATTAGTGCAATTAAATTTGAATTGATGCATTTCTATTAAGCTTTGCATTTAATTTAGATCAGTGGCAATAATCCGCCACCTCAAATCGAGACGTTCGAACAGCTTGGATTGAGAAAAATCGTCTCGGACAACGTGGCTAAGATGGGCTACAAGAATCCAACGCCGATTCAATGTTGCGCATCGCCTGTGATCAAGGTGAAACGAGACTTGATGGCTTGTGCCCAAACTGGCTCAGGAAAAACGGTACAATTTAAATATATTTGCAAACCATTGAAGCACTCATTTTTGAACATTTTTTAATCTACATGAATGAATTTGCATAAGCACAATGCGTTCTTTATTGTTTCAGGCTGCATTTCTTTTGCCAATAATAACTCATCTTTTGGAGGATGAATCAACTACTGGAGGAATGCAATCAGTTGCAACTCCAGAATGCATTGTAATTGCTCCAACCAGAGAGCTTGCATTGCAGATTGGGAAAGAGGCCAATCTTTATGCCCAAGGATCGAGGATTGCAACCCGCGTCGTTTATGGAGGAACAATGACCGGACATCAAAAGGGTCAATTGATGGTATTTCCATTCTTAATTATGGAAAAACTAAAAAAAACTTGTTATATTTTTAATTGTAGAAAGGATGCAATATCCTTGTGGGGACTACTGGTCGTCTCAAGGCTTTTATGGATGAAGGCATCGTGAGCGGGGAAAACGTCAAGTTCTTTGTGATTGACGAAGGCGATCGAATGTGCGACATGGGCTTTTTGCCAGATGTCACGGCTATCTTTGAAAAGCTCCCAAGGGTATACAAAAACCATGAAATATCTTGCCTTAATTATATCAAAATAGTCTATATTTATTATAAAAATGGTTAAATATTGGTTAAAATAAATATAATTTTAGGGAGACAGTAGGCCTGTTTGTGCCATGTTTTCTGCAACGTTCCCGTTGCCCATTCAACGAACTGCATCTAACATCTTGGATGACTACATCTTTGTTGTCATTGGTGTGGTCGGGGGAGCGTGCCAAGATGTTGAACAGACGTTCATTCAGGTGGAGAAGTCCGAGAAGAGAGGAAAGTTGTACGACTTTGTGAAGACTCTCAAGCCCAAGGATAAAGTACTTGTCTTTATTGCGACCAAGGTCAATTGCGACTTTATTGCAACTCAGCTCATTGGTAAGGGGATCAAGGCCACGTCCATTCATGGCGATCGTTTCCAGAGCCAACGAGAACAGGCTCTTTTGGACTTCACGAAGGGAGATGCTCAAGTCTTGGTCGCAACTGGCGTAGCTTCTCGAGGATTGGACATTCCAAACGTGACTCATGTCGTCAATTTCGACATGCCTAAGGAAGTTGAAGAGTATGTTCATCGAATTGGACGAACTGGACGTGTCGGTCATACTGGGAAGGCTATAAGCTTTTACTGCGAGAACGATGACTCTCAACTTATTGCTGAGCTGAAGCCGATTTTGAAGGATGCCAAGCAAGACATTCCCGACTGGATGTCTGGAGCTGATGATGGAGCAGGAGATGGATTGTTCACATCGACTGATGCAAGAAATGTAAGTCAATATCAATATTATTTTTCGCTTGCCTATTTAATTATTGATATTATTTTGCGATTGCAATAATATTTAACTTTGTATTGAAAGTGTACATCTTACCTTTTATAATTACAGGCTCCGGCTGGTGAACCTTCCAAGAACGAGTTTGATGAAGAAGCCTGGGACTGAAGGGGTTTGAAAAAATACCCAATATTCTACTTGACGAAATTAATTTCAATATTCAAATAATTTTAACCTTATTACCTATCTTATTAACCTAAAATATTTGATTTTTTATTCACTACTTGAAATTGATTTAGAGGTTTTAATTGAATATGCTATTATCAAAGTTGGCAAAACCTAGAGTTAATATATAATAATAATCATTTACTTGATTCTGTTTAGTGTTATCCTCCATGTTAAAATATATTAAATTATAAATGTGTTGAGCGAATTAAATTTAATGTAGTATTATAGTACATGCACACGTGACTTACCTTGAATAAAATTATTAAATGCAGATTATGGTTTCAATAATTATTGTTATCATCTTCATAAGTAATTAAGTAACTGTTCATGTTTTGTTTATTCATGAAATTCATTAATTTAACTATATTCTCTATTATCTTTAGGCTGATATTTTACTTTAAATTTGCTCATCATTAGTTTTGTTTTACTTTCGATTAATGTGTGATTAATTAAAATACATTGTTGCTCTCTTTGAATATTTAGCTACTTAAAAACACTTCATATTAAAATTTTGGTAATGATGCGTTGCATATCCTTGCATACCTACTATTGAATATCCGCAACGGTAGCCGGTAGAACACCGCACCGTGCCAATTGAGCTTTTATATAGAAAATGCGATTCTATCAAGCGGGAATTTTCTGCGCACATTGTATTGCAAATTGCAGACATTCAGATTCAGACATTCAGAATTCAGAATTCACACTTCGTTAATTTACATTTAAAAATTTTGAAGTATTCTAATCTTGTCTAATCATTTAAGGCTGTTAAATTATGGGTATATTTGAATGATTTAAATATCAGAAGTTTAAATAAAAATGCCTAAGAAAGCATTTAGTGGGAAGCAGAAGAAACTTCAGTTGCAAGCGAAAAAGGAGAGACAAAAAGCTCATGTGCCATTACATTTTAAAGAAGGTATATTTTTAATTAACTATATTTTAACAATATGATGTAATTTAATAAAATTATAGTTTAAAGATAAATTTTAAATTATTCTATTTATTAGAAATTTCACATGATGGAGAGTCTTCAAGTTTTATTGTACAAGCTTCTTCAGCATCAACTTCTGAAGTTACAAAAGAAAGTTTCTTTGTAACAAAAACCCCAATTAACAGAGTAGGAAGTAGAATCAATCAAGGAAAGTAAGTAGGCTAACTTATTAACCATCTAAAATATTATTAACTAATAATGTCAAATGTTTTTTTTAGATATTCTCTCATTTTTCGAACTGAGTCCAAAGAAGTTGTAGAAAAGGCCAAAAGGGATGCAAGGAAAAAAATTTACTCCGTCTTGACAGAATATCTTGAATGCGAAACTGAGGACTTTTATATTCCTGAATTAAATTTTCCAATTCGACCTGAATGGAATTATAATTTGACTCCAAGTCAAATAGAAAATAATGAAAATCGCTATTTTATGGTAAGTTCAATCAAATGAAACTTTTATTAAAAGTCCAAATATTTCTCTATATTTTTATGCTTTCACAATCGATGAAATGAAATCGACGAAATGCTAATAATATAAATTTTTTATCAAAGGATTATCTTAATAATATTGACGCAAAATTTGATTCGTCCGAATTGAGTTACTTCGAACTCAACCTTGAGACTTGGAGACAACTCTGGAGGGTTATTGAAATGTCCGATATTCTTCTCTGCATTGTTGATATAAGATTTCCTGTAAGTTTGAGAAATCGTTGTTCGAAGAAATATTTAGATTTAAATATTTTGTAACATTAAATTATATTTAGGTATACTTTAGATATTTTAATATTTTAGTTCTTAAAAATTACAACAATTTTTTAAGATTTTAAAGCAACTTTTGATTGATTTTCAGCCATTGCTTTTTCCACCCAAACTTTATGATCATGTTTGTGGAGAGCTGAAGAAAAAGATAATCTTAGTTCTCAACAAAATTGACCTTTCACCTCCACATTTGGTTTTATCGTGGAAAGACTATTTCAAAGAAAAATATCCAGAAATGGATGTCCTTTGTTTCACTTCTTTTCCTTCTTATAATCTTGTATACAATGCATATGAATCGACATCAGAAGATTCACTTACAGTAAACTTACAAAAATTATAATTATTTTAATGATTATAAAATATATTTTAAGCTTTTAATATAAAGATTTTTTTATTAAACAGCGTAAGAAAAGAAAAGGTAAAATGAAAATGGCTTCTGAAGGTGCATTAGAAGTTTACAAAGCTTGTGAAAAAATTGTCAGTGGAGAAGGTAATTGATATAAATATACTTTAATAGTTTGAAATAAATAAGGTATGTTACTGATAATTGTATTTATCTGTATGTATGGCAGCTTATTTTTTAATTCTATTCTTCATACATAACTATCCCAAACAGTTGATTTAACGAGTTGGCGAAGCAAGATTCAAGAAGAAATGAATTCCGAATTTGAAGATAACGAAGTTGAAATTGGATCTGTTGATAATTCAGTTCCATCGGTCTCTTTTGAAGAGATGAAAAAATACAATGATGGAATCCTCACTATCGGATGTGTTGGACAACCAAATGTTGGGAAAAGCTCGTTAATAAACGCACTTATGGGGAAAAAGGTTAACTTTTACATATCAGTATCAGTATTTTTAAAAAAATAAAAAGAATGTTAATTGTAATATAACTTTGAGGTAATATTTATTATAAAATGTTTTAATCTTAGGTTGTAAGTGTATCAAAAACTCCCGGCCATACCAAACATTTTCAAACAATTTTCTTAACAAAGAATGTTCGACTCTGTGATTGTCCTGGGCTCATTTTTCCATCCAGAGTACCAAAGCCACTCCAAGTAAGAATTCTGTTCTGTTCTATTCTATGTAGTAGTCTCTATTAGATTATTAAATTCTTTTAAAGATATGCGTGATTTATATACACATTTACATGCAAAATGTTTAAAATCTACTATCTTAATCTTTTAATTAGGTTTTATGCGGAAGTTACCCGATAGCCCAACTAAAAGAACCATATTCAACAATCAAATATTTAGCTGAAAGGCTCGATCTTCCAAATATCCTAAAGATTTCCCATCCAGAAGGAGAAACGGATTGGTGTGCATTTGACATTACTGATGGTAAATTTTATAAAGAGGTTCCTGTTCTCATTTCACTTTTTATTATGCAATTTTATATACCTAGTTGAAAATTGAATCTTAGGTTGGGCCCAAAAACGAGGATACATTACAGCGAAGGCAGCACGTCTTGACTCATACAGAGGAGCTAATCACCTTCTTCGCTTGGCCTTAGAAGGCCGAATACGTCTTTGCCTGCGCCCTCCTGGCTTTACACAAAACGAAGGTGATTTTCATACGAAATCTAAAAATCTTGAAACTTAATCAAAGTTAATGTCGGTATACATAATACTGTTCTTTTTTAAACTTTTTTCCTTCGTTAAAATCTTTTGAAAAGTTATAATGATCCTTTAAAAATTTTATCACTTTAAAACTACTATGTCAAATGTTTTGAATTATTATCATTAAAATTTACGATGAAAGGGTGAAAGGGTGCGTTAAATGTTCGAACGTAGAGAGTGAGTTAAATTGGTATCCCTTCAAAATCCCTATAACAAAATCCCTACACATATTATCCATTCGCTAATAATCTCTATAGTCAAACTCCCTACATTAAAAATCACTCCCAGTTAAAAAATCTACAAGTTAATAATCACTTTATAAATAATTTCTCCAAGTCAAAATCACAATATCAATTATTGACAATTGAATCTAAACACTTCTTCCTCAATGGTGTTTCCTCAACAGACAACCGAAATTTTGACAATTTGAGTATGATTAAAACTATGCTCATTATTTAATGCTAAAATAAGTTTCCAGATTGAATGACGATCACACCGCAAAATGGAATAGGACATATTGTGCCAACCTTCAATATTTTATTTGTTATGGGAAAATCAGTCAGTTTTGATTGAAGCGATTCCCTAATGGCAATTGGAATAAGCCATCTCTTCTTCTTCCTCTACGATCGCACATACCGATTAATCCTTATAGCATGATCCAAATAGCATAATCCAAAAATGGCATAAAGTAATCGGTAGTTTTTTAATTATACATATTACCCCTTTCTCATTTAAGACTAAAAGTGATTATGGCTTAGAGAAATTATTAATAAAGTGATTATTAACTTGAAGATCTTTTTAACTGGTAGCGATTTTTAATGTATATATTTTGACTATAGAGATTATTAGCGTAGGTCTTATTTTTGTAGAGATTTTGATGAATAGGGATTATTAGTGTAGGGATTTTTATAGTGATTCAGTTAAATTTAATACTTTTCCTTGGGTCCTAATTACTTGCTTTGAGCTTATAGAGAAATGGAAATCTGACGCACGTGTTAAGGAAATCGAACACATCCAAGCAAAAATCTTGGGAACAATGTCCCCTTTGTTGGATGATATTGAAGAGTCCTCTGAGGACGATGAAGACGGCGGAATTCCTGTAGAAGAGAAAGCCTCAGGCGAAGTTGATGAAGAGGAAGAATGTAGCCCGAGCATACATAACAAGTTTGCTCTTTTACTCTCTCAAGATGAGTAAATCGGTGAAGGAATCTTTCTTTTACTCCTTGCCCTCCTCCAGCAAGATTCACAAATATTTGACTAATAATTAATCGGGATCCATACCTCTTTTCCTTTTCTCAAATTCTCTTCTTATCTTTAACTCATCTCGTCTATTTTAAGAGACTAGACCTCACAATTCATTTTCATACGAATCTTTAACATTTCTCAAATTTTTTCTCAAAACATTCAAGATTTTTTCTTTTCTCCTATTGTTAGCATCCTTAATATTTCAAAGTCAAAACTGGAGAATAGTAGAAGTCTTTTCTTTAGAAGTTGTAATCATGCTTCCTTTCGATGAAATATATATCAACATTCAAGAATTCATGCTTCTTGTTTCGTATTCTCTATAAATGAAGTTCCTGATTGTCCGAGATTGTGAGCGAAGCCCAAGTTTAATTAGAAGAATTTTGGATGCGCTTTTGAATTGGATTATCATAAAGAAATAAAATCCTTCTACTTACTTTTGAAATACAGTACCTGAGTGGCTGGGAGTAAAGTGGCATAAAAGTTTTAGAACTCGTTGGCTCTTTTATATTTTTAATTAGGAATATCATTAATAAAGTCTAATCCTAATCAGAAATACCAATTTATTAGCCTTAATACTTTTGTATAGTATTTACATCTTATTATTGTAGTTAAAATGTGTAACATAAACTGAACAGATACTTGAAATTGTTGTGCCATTTTTCTCGTATAAAATGTGATTCAATAATTAATAATAATTAAAATATATGAGTGAATTAAAATATGGCTAGATTTACAAATTATTATATATTATATATTCTTATTTAAGGAGATTAAATTTTATATAAAAAATGTAACATGAATCAAATTGGAATCAAGATGTATTCATAAAAATGTCGAGCAAAGGTTTTAACAATGGAAGATTGATTTTAGTAATTGAATGTGAATTGAATATGAATAAAAGATCTTTCTTATTTTGCGATCATTTCATTTTTGGAATACTTTATCGGAAGCGACGTGGTATACCAACAAGACTATACTTGACACAAGTTTAGAAATGTGAAGGAGTCTGTTTTATGTGCTATATGTAGATGTGTTATACTTTGAAATAGCTTCAGTTCATTGTGCATCTGCGAGGATCTTGTTAGTGTTTGTGAAAGGAGATCCAGGGAGCGGATAATGAGGATGGAAGCTTATTAACTTTGACTTATGGGTTCCCTGTAAAGGGTAAAGGCTAAAGGCCACGGGATTTCTTTTCATACTCCTATTACTAAAATGGATATGAAAACGAAATGATCCATTGTAATCCCACTCTCCAGAGTCTTAAGTTCTTAGAATTTAAAGGACTTTTCGATTATTAATATTTTCCAAATGACCTGAAAGATGAAATGATGAAATGGGATTTTAATATAAATTTGATTCTATGTATTATTCCCTATAATTCCTTATGTCCACTAATGATTAAAAAAATCTTCAGGCATAGCCTTAAAATTGAAGAATATTTTGCAAGATAATAAATGCAGTACAATATGTTGTAAATCCAATTTTGTTTTTTTAATTATCATTATGATGGTTTTTTTCGTTATATGTACAATCATGTTAAATTATAAAGAGAGGATTTTACGAAGTTCATTGGGTCAATGTTAGATATAAGACAAGAGGAATTTTGTTGAGTAGTAAATGGAATTAAGAATCTTTTGAGGTCTTTCGGTGGGTTGGGAAATTAGGAAGAGATGTTGCCACAAAGAATCTTGATTCGGAGTGAAAAGGAGTGGAAGTGGGTGGCAGAGCAGGTCTTCCCATCTCCGTCCATCTGTTCTTCAACTCCTTTAGTTGAAAGTGGGGATGAGAGTTCCACAAAAGCATTCATCTTCTGAGTGTCACTCTCCCACCACTTCTATCTTCGACAGACGTTGTTTGGCAGGGGCTCTTATGAGCCGGCATTGTTCCTCCTCCTCCGAGAGTCCCCGTGTCTGGGAGGGAACGGGGCTGGAAATACTCAGCCGGTCCAACAAGTCAGGCGAAGAGAGTCGAAAGCATGCTCTCCCTCCTCTTTCTCCCTCAGAGGCTCATTCGGGCAAGGAGACTCCGCCGAGCCGGCGACGGAACTACACTTTGCCCATCGTGCCACGCTCCTGGTGATCACTGACCATACAGCCTGTGATTTCTTCCAATATTAATAGTATTTGATATATTATGGAAATTGGAAAAGCCGGAGACAATAACTAGTGTTATTAGTTTTCCTTGTGGTTTAAAGGAAAGTTCCATTTGTTTTCTCTTACTTGGGTTATACGACCATCATAACTTTACCATTTACAAATTCAAAGTTTCAATGTTAAATCAAACAAGCCTTATTTGGCTCATTTGCCCATGTGTTGTTCACCGCAGGGTTATAAAATTCAACTGGTTTCATTAATACATTTCACCCGTGTAGTGCTGAGAATTGAGTTGAAGTTTATTAGTGACGAGGACCGTTAATATTATATGAAAATGCCATCGTGGTCATAAGAGGAGTGTATAAAGAAGGTCGGCGTATTCGCTCGCCCGGGATAATAGACGTCGAGTACTTTGTGGCCATATTGTCCTTGAGCCATTTTATCCTCAATTTAACTTTATTCCTCTAAAGCTCATTATATACTCTATGGATGTTTAACTACACACCCTTACATAAAATGAGAAGATAAATTGTAAGTTCAAGCCCTGCTCTGGATAGTCTTACTACTGGATATGCTTACAACACACACTTACGCGATGGGGCCGTCTGGGTCCAATAATGAAAATATTGGATAAATGACGTAAACGAGCCAGGGCTTCTGTTACTTAATACTTTTGTATGTATAAACTATTAGAAAACATCGTGCCAAAAGTAAAGGAGTTAAACCTGAAAATAACAATGTTCAAATGGTTCAAAGTTCCAACATTTGTTGATGATAATTTTTTTAAATGTGAGCCTAGATGAGGTCGTGAATTAAAGGAGTTTAGTATTAGCGTGATTGAGAATGGCGTGTGCGAACTTCTCGTCACCAAGCTCCATCACTGAGGAGGAGGAAGGAGAAGAAAGTGAGAGCAGTAATGAGACGATGACGGAAGTGCAGCCTGAGTGTACGAAAGAGGAAATTTCTCCTTCGAATCTCCCAGAGATCCGTACGAAGTCCATCGAGCGAACGCTCATCCCACTCGTTCAACAGGTTAGATTTCTTCATTCAACGTATTCCATTATATGGACTCCTTTTCTTTCTTCGGTCCTGAATTGTCAGACGGATGATGGAGAAAGAAGATTTGATGTGTGAAAGGATACAAGGGACTCCCGGGTGAGTTTGAGCCTGAGGAAAGATGACGACCATAATGCAATATATTACGCTTGTGGTCGTTGAACGTACATTTCGTTAGTAATTTTATTCGATGTGAACATTTTGGCCCCATCTTTTCCTATCATGGGAGTCTCGGCCGTGGTACGGGCGTCGTGTGAGATTGGATTATATACTTATACATACTACTTTCTATCTCAGTGTGTGATCGATCTTGGATTCTTATTCTTGTCTTGGGAGCTGTTGAGGGTCGAGCTCTCCCATGCATAACTATGAGATTCCCAACACACTCATCCATATAAAGTTCCTTCCAACTCTCGGGGAAGCAGAAGGATGTTTCCGAGGCTTAATCTTTAGATGGATTCGGAATGACCGAGGAAGTCGCTGATCCATCGTCATTCGAATGTCATGTAATGCGTAGGAACGACAGGGCGGATCTCGGGATAAGTAATCGAGGAACGTCTAGGGAATAATTTTAAACCCCCCATTCCACCACAGATTCCTTTTACACTTTAATCTGACCATTTTCTTGAGGTGATCATTGAGGGCGGTGAATTCATATTTGATGCACGGTTCAGCCATGATGCGAAAGGAAGGAGGGGGGAAATGTTCTGACTTGGGAGTCCAGCCTCCGGAGCCAATATTTACCTTCACTGAAGGGAGTCGACGGGCCCAGCTGGTTTTCTTAAAGATTACCCGCTTCAATTACATACCCTAATCCTATGCTTATACCATTAAGAGGTGCATAGTAAATCCTCCACACGCCAACGTGAGACTTTAAGCCAAATATAATTTCCTCTTATTTCCTCCTCCCATTACTCTGCAACTTTTTACTCATTCTAAATACTACTCAAACAAAGGCTGTTAAACGAGAACGTAAGCATAGTCCCACGCATATAGCATCTATTATCTCTCCTCAAAAGTTTCACTCACTTTCATTCTCGGCTCCATTATTGTGATGTTCCTTCTCCGGAAAAGTTTATTATGTACAGGAGAGAAATTGATTCCGTTTTTCAAACACTCTTTTCCCTCTCAATTTCCATCGCATAAACTTTATGACTCTTACGCAATCATGCCATGGAGCTGATTGCTTGGGAAGTCAAATAGAAAATCTTCATAGCCTCTAGCCGGGGGCCATTAAATATGAAAAACGGTCCGATATTTCATTTGAGTGATGATGGAGCCTCGTGGTAGAAATTTATTTTAATCTTCCCCTCTGCAGCATCGGCCCAGTTCTTCTTCTCCTGTTGTGATCATATTTAATGGGGTTGTGAGTGAACCACGCGGTTTTATTCAATGTTCAACATGTTAGGGTATCTAAGGATAAAAGTAGGTGAGATTGAATGGGCTTGAGATTTGTGGGAAGCGGATCCAGCGCGGATAGGGGGATTTATTAGCCTTAAAATCTGAGTAGGTCTCGTGGAGAGAGTCGGCTCTTTCTGTATACAAGACTTGAAATAGGCTGTGTATTTATAGATACAACTAAGGCCACAGTGCTTTTTTTACATTGAGGCTGTCTCCGAATTGAAGTTCGTAAGTGAACTCTCAAGGTATCTCCGATTATTTCTGTCTCTTCGAGTCTGCATCACAACCTATGAATACATACCACTAACCCTTTCATCAATTCAAACTCATTTGGTTGGCTAGTAGGCGACCATTCGGCCAGAATAATCCATATTTATATATATATATATATATATATATATAACTATGTAGTTGGTAGGAAAGTAAATCGAATGAAGGCTCTCTGTTTTATCATCTCCCAGACTAATGGAATCAATAAAAGGTTAATTTACGTCCAAGCACACATTCGGTTTCCTGTTTGATGGAAACGCTCAATCGGTTCAAGTTACCATACTTGTTCAAATCATAGGGTGAGAATCGAGTGAAACTCTCTTCGACTTCCGCTCTCAATGAGCTCAAAATATTCAGAGCCAGAGCTCCAGTAGGCCAAAGGCTAAATAAATCTAAAAGATGAACATTTTTACTAAATATTATTTCATATGTTCAATATGCGTATCAGCATATCGATTTGTAAATCATCCAATAAATTAACCAGGCATAGAAAAATATAATATTTAAAGCTTTTAATTCTCTCATCTGCTTCATTTTTATTGGCATCTCCTTATTTTTAAAATTATAAGAGAATATTTGTACTTATTATTACATGATTGGATAGGACTTTTGACGTCGTTCAGTTCATCGATCAATGGTTATATGATTATATCTGTGGTAAAATGAAGAGTGGTAAATGAAGGAAGATCCATTAGAGACTTTGAATTTTGGCTGGGTAGGTGTGAAAAGGAACCCTGGTTGTTAAAAAGTCGTCGTTTCTCCCACCACTTACGCAACTTCATTAGAGAAAGAGCATCTTCAGATTATTTTGATTATATAAATTTTCCTTGAGTCTCGTGGGTTTTGGATCTTGAGGCAAGCATTGTGTTTTTGTGGGATTGGACATAAAAGACATTGTAATAAGATTTTGTTCTAAGCCACAATGGCCTTCTCATCCCCGCACTCTCTGTCCGCACGTGATCCCTCAAACCCCAAGAAAGAGTCTTCCATCAAAGGTTCATTGAATCCTTCTTTACTTTCACTTTCATCGGCTCGTGTGTTTATAAGGATAGAGGAGTTTGAGTTAATTGCATCGATCTCTTCCCTTCACATCACATCCAGCAGAGCATGGAGTCGAATGAAAATTCGAAGAATTTACGATGAGAATAAAAGACCTTCCATGTAATGAGAGAGTGAGAGAGAAAGGCTAGTGGAGTAATAGCTCGAGACATGGGGTTCATATAGGAAGTTCTCCCAACCTGCCGGATCCCGAATTACTCTTGTAGGAGACCTACTTGTTCCGATTTTACCAAGATTGGATCCTGAATCTCTGGGAGCTGATGACGCGGTGAGGGTTCGAACCGGCGACACATGGTAGATCTCTTGCAGATCTCCAACAGGCACTCACTCCATCAGTGAAAGTAAAGCTCCACTCAATTTTATTCTCTATGGTGAGCCGATTGGGGGAAGTGAATCTGAGAGTTGTGTGATGGTAAAGTGGAGGAGAATAAGTGGAAGCCTATCCAACTGAGAAATCGCCGTGAAGTGAGCATTTATTCCAGAGATTCCTATTATTTAAGAGATGTTCATTCAATCTACTGTGTGCTTACTTTATAAACCGACTTCATTCTTTCCAAATGAATATTTATTTCGTCTGTGTGGGCGCCCATGCTGTATTTAAAATACTATTCTAAATAAGACTTTTATATCCAAATTTAGAAATAATATACATACCTAGTCATGTAATATTATATTAACGATATGTACAGGTGCAGGGGTAGATAATATTGTAGGTATACAAGTATTTACTTATTTACATAGATATATTTGGTATTTGAAGTAAGTTTAGTACTGAATATTTATATCCTTGAAAAGATTAAGGTCAAAAATCGTGAAGCCCTTTAGTAAGATAAAATATTATTAGCCGATTTCATGGTCGAAGCCATCGTCCTGTCATGGACATCATTATCCGGCTTTAGAAAAAAGGCACATGAAAATTCAGAAGTTGGTATTAGGATGAAGTGACCATAAGAGATCCTCATGAGAGAACCGACAGAATCGTAATGTTCAGTCTTACACTTTCCTTACTTCCTTGCATCACATTTCACGTCTCTTCTTATAATCTCCAATTTTACGATTTCATTCCTCTCATCGTACGTAAAAGTAAGTGTGAGGAAATGTTTTTCAATATATCTACTAATATCGGTATATATTTCATATACTACATATGGTAGTTGAGTAGTGTATAAAGCGGAAAACTCCAAGTGCGAAATTTCCTCTTGTACAGGAAAAATAGAAGATTTCTTGTAAGGATTCAGTGTTTGCGTGAGGCAGTAAGACGCCTTTTATCTTTTTCTTTGTCCCGGAATTTTCCCCGGGAGACAAAAGCTTAGCCTTTGCCACCACTGGCTATGCCTTGGTTCACGGTGAGTCTAATAATTTTATTTCCTTTGCCCTTCCTTCCGCCTTCCGTCCGCGTCGGACAAAGAATCATATTATTCGTCGTTGGGCTAAATATTTTATAGTTGTTCATCTTCATAGTTCTGGGGTTCCAGATGCAGAATGCTAACACGGGTCTATAGATAGGAATTCTTATGTGTGGGGCGACGATACTCCGGGGAACGTGAGTACTTAACTTTCCCCTTGAAAGTTCGATGTTGATAAATCAAGAGGGCCCTCCATTTATTACTTATATCCTTGATGGAGTCTGGTCGGGTTTACACTGGCCACTCCTCAGAATTTCTCACCATCTTTGCCAGAATTCTTACCTATCCTTATGCTCAGAGACGGATTGGTGTGAGAATGGGCCGAGAGCAGTTTGGGAATTTATTTGGGGAAAAATATTTGAAAATAGAAATAAAAGATTCGCTGTCTATTTCCCTCACTTACAGACGAGCTTTTATTACTCGTCCGAATGCCTTGAAGCGAGCCGATGAGTAAATTCACTTATTATACGTTCGCCTCACATGTGAATGGAGTCCTCTTCATCTTTTTTTACTGATGAGAAATATTTTGACAACTCGAATTCCTCAACGTTTCAGGCAATTTATTTTTTCATCTCATCAATTCTTTCTTATGCATTTTCGGCCTTTGAATTATACAACGAAATGATCTCTCGGGTCATTAGCAAACTTTAATATTATATCATAACAATTTCTTCTATTTTTTGTATAATAAATAAGTATGAAAAACATTAATTTTTTGCGTTAATTTAGGTTTATTATTTTATGATGCATTTTGTACAAAAACTTCCTATGCTTATTCTACACTTACCTATTTTATTCTTATTGTACTAAACTAATACCTCCGGCTATATGAACTTTAGCTATGTATATTTTATATCAAATGGTTTATTAAATATGGATGTCTTTGGGAATGTAAGAATGATGATGGTTTTTTTAAAAGAAGATGTACCATATTATTAGGTAAACCCAGTGATGCAAGCCCATTTTTTCCTAAAGGAAAAAGATGGGTTTACATTAAAGAAAGAAAAACGTTAGACGAAGTGGAAGTTGAAAAATACGGCGGCAGTCTTTCATCGACCTTCTACTTATAAAAAAGAGAGGAGTGTTATAACCTCAGAGATCCTTTGATGAATGGAAGACAAAGCTGAGAGCGAGGAGAAGATACCCAGCTGCCCTCGCCCTCGTTTACGAACTCCGAATGAGGAGATGGATCCATTGGCAAAAGATGGCATCCTTTCTCTTAGAATCATTTCCCGTTTCCGTTCTCGACTTTTTATTTCCTCCTCACTCATCGTCAGCTATTAGAGTAAATCAGCTTTTCTTTTCCATTACTAATAGTTTATCATTGGGAGAATTCGAGACCTCGACACCGACACTTCTTTCTAATGATTTTCTCATTGTTGTCAGTTATTGGATAAAAAGTACAGCTTAAGAATTTTTTATATTATTTATGTAAACTGTTATTCAGAATACTCATAAATTCTTACTCAATTTCTTTTTCGTTTTCTTTTCGAGTAGCTCCAATTTATCACATTTATTTGTGAATTTTGGATGAAATTATTTGGTAAGATATTCAACAAGATAATTGGTTGAAATTATGAAAATTATATATCAATGAAAGATTGGGAAATTTTTTTACTGATTGCACTCTGAGAAATCAGGAAGACAGGGGAAAATCCATTCAAGGAAGGAAAAAACTTTTTGTCAGGCAGAGGAAAGAAGGGAACGAAATTGATGAGAGTGGAGGTCCGCTTTTTACTCCTTAACTTGTTGAATTTGAGAAAGGGGTTTCCCCCAAACATTTCCGCATCTCTCTCTTTCTTAAGTAAGTGAAAGTGTTCTTCGTGTCCTTTCGCAAGAGCGAACGAGCGAACATTTGTATTTTTTACTTTGCACTTTCATTAGCCATAAAAATTCGCATTTACGGTCTTTGTTTCTCGCCATTTCTACTTTGGGGTTTCCCATTGGAGATTCTCTCAATTATGGATTTGCTTGGGGATCTTTGCAATTTCAAAGATGCCTTAACCCTTTCGATTTATTTCATCTAAATAATTGAATATCATCTTTTTGCAATTTATTACTTTATTGTTATTACTACTTATACTATGGTATATATCTGTACCTACTTACATTTAGTAGTAGGTAAGTATATGTACAATACAATATGGTATTTGTGCTACATACAGACCATACGTTACACGAAAATATTTATTTACCTATGTAATGTACATACAGATACATATTTATATAGAACACTTTTTGATTCAAATGAATTTATGTATTTATAAATATTATTCATTCTTTTACTCGTATTTATTTTAAATATAAAACGGTATGTTTTTATAATCAACGGGGGAAATAAAAAGCGGCACGAACGAAAAAGTTTTGTCTGTGGGATTTCCTCATTTTCATATTCATGATTTTGTTCATTTCCTTTATGTACTCCATAACTTTGTGTTAAGCTGGTGAAAGCTGGTGAAATGAACTTCTATAATTGCACGATCTAATAAGTACGTTATGCATTATGTAGACCGGTTCATAAAGTTCCTACTAAATAAGTACATGACATTTCTTCATATGATGTTGATAAGCTTTTACTTTGAACTTTCCATTTCCGACTAAATGAGATATTAGTTTAAATTTATTTTCTCTCAAAGCCCTCAACCCATTATTAAATACAACATTGTAATGTATGTATGTATGTATATTGGAAGATTGTGATGTTACCATCACAGCCGCGCAGGTCTAGAGGCCCATTGCAGTCACAACATTGTAATACACATTCGATGAAATTTATTACGCATTTCCTTAAAATTAAGTTTTGGACGTACTAATTAATTAAATATTTTCCAAGAAGTAATGTTAAGTGACTCTTAGCAAAATTCAACAGGGTAGACGCTATGGATAGTTATGTGTAGCCATATAACGATGTCAAGTATACGTAAAATGTTAAGCTAAAAGTAAACATTCAAATCGTAAACTTTAACCTCATTTTTGTTTATTGGAGAAAATGGACGTTCTTGATGAATCTAACGTATTGGAAGTTAAACATTACGAGCCCCTATTTCCAACATCTACTTTCTCATTATTGAAGTTTAGCTGTTTAAGGAAGAAACTGATTAACGCGAGTCTGGAATAGGTGAGGTGCGATAATGTAGTGCAAATAAAGGGGTAAATATTCTTGGGTGTTTGTGTTCGAGTGCGTGGATCCTTTGATGGTGGCCCAGTTTCGGTGCGTGGCTGTTGCGTCAGGAAGGGGCCTCTTACGTCACTGCTGGGCGGAGGGAATCTGCAGGTCGTGTGCCGAGGTCGCCTTCCTGAGGCACCCAGTCGACTAAAGAGCGGACCGGGATCGATTGGCCCGGTGGGGAAGGAACAGCAGGGCTGCGAGACCATCAGTCGGAATCCAGCCACCCACACGGCCACTCGCCACGCTCCTCTCCCTCAGCCGGCTCCCACGCTACCCCAATAATATTTGTTCAATCACAAAACTCACCTGAAGACCTCAACGAGGAAGATTCAAGACAGTGGCAATCAAGTCATCCTCTTCGTCCTCATATAGGAATATAAGCTTCAGAGTAATTGGCATTAAACCACTTCACCCCGCATATCTGTTGGCAAGACCTGAATGAAATTCTGTCAACTCTCCCTCCCACGAGGTGCTGTTCAATTTAAGAAGAGTGGTGGTAAATAATACATGTAGCTACATTACGATTAGTTATATTGTATTATATTGACTTGTTAAAGTGTGGATTCCCCATGAATGGCCTTTGTAAAGGCATCAACCTGTTAAATGAATTACCTTGCGGTTTATCAATGGAGAAATGAAGTTAGGAAGGGGGAAAGTTTAAGACATTGTTAGGCTTTCCATAATAAGTTATTCACAGTGAAGCCTTACATCTTGTGGATTCTGAAAGGAAAAAGTAAAAAATGAGGATGACATAAGGTGTTTTGTTCTAAATGGATGGGTCAATATTTAACAAGAGACGTGAATGAATCTTTTGTTGTTACGTCTGTTAACGAGAAGTTTGGTCTGGAGAAAAATTAACACATCAATTGCCTTTTAACACTTGGGTAGATACACCGACAGAATCAAAACAAGGATGAATAATGAATACACCATAATCCAGTGAGGCAAACAATAATCCTGGCTATTTGACGGAATCTATCTCTCTAGACATAAGCGAAGCATTAGAGAGCCCTTGAATGCAACGCCACAAAATGAGCTAATCTCTTTCTTCTGCTCAATAAGTGATTCTTTCCCCTTCAGCAACCTTGTTCTTTATGTGAAGAAATATGTTCCTCATAAGCTGATTTGATGAGGATGATAAGTTCCACACCGGTGAACGAGCGGCATGGGCAGGTAAACCTTAATTAACCACTTTGTTCACATTACTATTAATGTCGTGTTAATATTACAACACGCGTGGCAAGGCGGGTGAATAGAAATCACTAATATAATATGTGCACAAAGTGCACATGAAATTATAAAGCGCTATTTTGAGCTCACTTTTAACCTTAGCTCACCAGTGAATTGAAAAAAGCGGGAAGGAAATGCTAATTTAATAGTTTTTCCTCTCATTTCCATTTAACCTTTCTCTGGGAGTCTCTTGAGCGAAACATTGATGAAGACTCATTGAATTTCTTTCCAATCATGTCTAGGGAGTCTTCTGTGCGTACTTTATGTATGTTGTATGAGAGTCACATATTAAATGGAATGGAATGGGAGTTGGCGGTAGAGGAAATTACACTCCGTCCATTTACTAGTGAAATTGCTTTCTCCTTCGCCACCGAGGGTGTAACTTGGATGAGGATTTGGATTGGCGGTCCGGCGGGTTGTGAATTCTGGGTCGATGGGATCGAATTGGAAAGTAAAAGGATCCGTTCCCTAATTTAGACATCGTGGTCCTGTGGGGAGCAGTAAGAGGCTTTTGGTCCCTTCGCTACGCAATGACCGCCCATCAACGTAGGCAGACGTAGGAATTTCGATGTGTCAAATCGTGGTCCATCTAATTTCTAAGTGGACCCTGGCGAAGGACTCGGGCACATAAAGTCTTTTTAATGGTCCTCCATTCCTTTATTTCAATCGGCGTTCCAATTTAACAGGACTATTCCCGTCACCGGCCCTTTCTCTCCCATCGCATCACTTTCTCTTATTTTGTTAAAGTCTCTTTAATCTCCTCTTCCCGTCTTTTTCAAAAAAATAGGTCTACGCTCAAGAGCCCCAAACTTTGTGGACTCAAGGAGAATTACTGTTGAACCAAAGGCTATCATTTCTTATATGTATTTTTGTTGCATTTGGTCGCTACGATTTCTTGTTTCTTTTCCGCTATTTAGCGAAAAAATCCCTTTATTTATATTCCTTTAACAAAAAATACTTTAAAAAATTATTTAATAGTTAACATTTTTTAAAAAAAATTCATAATAAATATTATAAACCAAAGCCATAAGATTTAAAATAATGTTATTATTAAAAGTTTATGAAAAATAAAATACTAATGGATCTAAATTGTATGAAGAAAATTTTCAATTATATGGTTAGTTTTAAAATGGCAAAACTATCTATTTTTTGCAACAATGATCATTGTTGAATTGGCGGTGGTGAAATGTGGGTCGGAGTTGTGTGTGGCCACGGATCGACTTTCACTTTCATTTTAGAGCGCAGGTTCTGTTGGCCTGAGCCTGCATTCCTTCTGTGCCCTTCCTAACCCAACAAAGGGAACGACCCGGGTCTTCCCTTGTACCTGTCTCTAACTTTCGAGACCCTTGTGGTAGTGAGAGATTTTGAGCATGTCGCGCGTATTCTCCTCAGCTCCACGGCCAACATGTGCCTCTAATACTTTTTTATATTCATTGTTTTCAATTACTTTCAGGGTCCTTTACCAATTTCTTAATATCACTTTTTTTACCTCTGAAGTCTGTTCCTTTATTTCCCATTCCGCTATAATTTCTTCTTTTCTTTTAACACTCGCATCTCCTTTAATCGAAAGAAGGTCGTAACTTTCCATTTCGTTCCGCAATGTTTTCCTTAACGTCTCGGTATCTCCTTTCACACTTTTCACTTCGCGTAAACCTCTATAGGCTCATCTTATCTTGATCCTGAGAAGAGCTGCTTTTTTCTTATCTCATGTGTGCCGTGAGATATTCTGGATTTTGTTTTGGGTAAAACGAAGTTTGAAAGTTTAAAAAATTCGATTATTCTAAAAAAGTTTACGAATATTGTTTTGATGCTTACATTTTCTATTCTACTGCCTAGCTTAAACGCATTACGCGTTTTATGTCTTTTAAATATTGCATAACTTTTAAGATAACGCGATAAATTTCGCATTCATTCTAAAATTGGTTATATCGTTTCATTTTAGTTTATAATTTAATCATAAAACTTGCAAAATCAAAAAGAACTTCAAACTGAACTCCATTTTTGTGCGCGCACTTTCATCCTCTTGTCTCATGGTGTAATGGCAATTTTAAGCACTTGACATCTCAAATATTCACAGTTTTGTTTAAGCATTGTACTTCAGTCAAGTAAATTTATAGTAGTAGAACTACACTTTACTATGCTATACATAGCTTAGTGCTTTAGTAAGGTTTATTTTTTTGTATTTATCATACATTGATGGAATACGTAAAGTTAGAAATAGTACACAATACAAAAATATTACGTGCTCGAACTAGTGATTGAATTGGAGTAAGAGAACACGAGTAGGACATCTTGATATATTTCACCTACAATGATACATTGAAATATGTACAAGTTAAATAAAGATGTACGATCGTGTTATCCTGATATGTTTCGTTTGAATGCTGACTTAACGAAATAAAGCATAATTCTACTTTAGAAGTACTACTAAAATATCGATTAACGTACTTTCCTTATTTGAATGACATTAAATCATATTTTTATTTGAATGACTAGTTTAATGAGCCTTTACTCAATGAATCCACACTTGAATTTTTTTATGTAAACTTAGTGTTAAGAAGTTTATAATTTGAGTGTAAGGAAAGCGAAGGAAAAGGAATTTGATGGGTTTGAAATAAAGGCCTCATTTCTCATTTCTCCATTCTCTCACCAACTCAACAGACCTATTGTTTCAGTGAATAGGGAAATGGACCATAAATTCAGGTTTATTTATGAGACGCCGGTTCCCGCAGTGTCAATCCTCTGCGGCCCGCCTCCCTCATCTCCAATTTGTCTGACCGTATATCGTGTGCGGGCTAATGGGCTCAATTGGGATTTATGTTCCTTCTTATCGGCTAAAAGGGCCACGGTGGTTATTCCCCCAATTATCTCTTACCAAAAGATCCGGGAAAGTCTATTAATTTATGGCCCCTTAAATTCATCTAATTATCCCAACACTAAACCCATAAATCTGAAGATAACACAAAAATGAACACAGTGCGTCATAGCGGTTCCAAAAATAAACGGAGTCATCAACCAAGCTCATTTTGATTCCATTTTACACTTTCTTCTCCTCCCCTTAGGAAGCGGAGAGGAAATTGAAATTAAATCGCCCATAAAATTTTGATGTAAATGTGAGTGGATTAATTTTGTAAATGAATTTATGAAATTACTCAGCACCGGTCCTCATACTCCGAGAGGAAAAATAATGTTTTCGTGAGAAGAATTCAAAAAAGGCACCGTGCAACTAGGCTTATTACATACATGGGAAAATAGACCCCATAAGGAAATTCAAATGATTAAAAAACCTCTCATCTTCTTTTATTAACTTTATATTACGAAACTTCCGTACGAAGTGCACATGCAATTCATTGTTCATATAATTTACGTGCTTTCATCTCAAAGTAATGTAGCGTAATCAAATTACATAACGGCTCGAATTGCGGTACCCTATTCGAAATTTATCTTTTGAAAATTTATCTTTTGAAAATCGGGCTGAGAATTTATGGATTTTTTCCAAGTTATTATTACGGAAAAATATAAGAGAAGGAATTCAAATTGTTTGGAAAAGTATCCCTCGTTAACTTACCTCACATAGCCATGTGAAACATAATATTTATTAAGTAATGCTCTTCATATTTCATATTACACTTGTACATAATGCCTTTTGCTTATATCTCCTAATATATAAAATATTTTACATTATGCCTGTTATGTCTAGGAAAAGAATACTTCACAACCTGAGTCTCTTTTACTGTGCAGCTCATATAAAATAGGAATTAAGTCTGGTGGGTAAAGAAAGTTATTCTTCTGGGAAATAATGTAAAGAGTAGGATAGGAACCATTAGCTTCACTTGAATTTGCCCTCTTGAATTTAAAGATAAAAAATAGTGGAGAGCTCAGGAGCCACTCGAGCACATTGAAGTCAAGAGTCAACACTCGCTCGCGTACCACACACACAAACCACACACATCCATACACACAGCTTCTCTCTCACCAATCCTCAAGAAAGTATGAAAAGTTCCGACTGGGTCTCAATTCACTAAAGGGAATTCATCCATGAGCCTCTTCAGCATTTCAATCCACAATTCCCAAAGAGCGTGGTGGATGAAAAAAATATCCTTCATTTATTTATTTGAAATATGGCGAGCAAGGCGTCGTGTGAGAATGAGGGAGAGATTAATTCTTTATTAATTCAAGGGACCTCTTATGACTTCCATTCCAACAACGTCTCGTTAAACTCCTAATCATAATTGGATTTGGCTTATGAAAAAAATGAGGAGGAGAGGATGAAGAAAGACTATGCTTATACTCGCCCATCTGTGCGTGTTTATGCCGAGTATAGAATGTAAATTCTTTTGGATATTAAGAGATGTGGGATTTATGTATTTTTAGCCGCCTGCCCTTTACATTGGAAGGTCTTGGCCTAAATTTAGAGCTCTCCCATTGTTCAACATTTCTAGCTCCCTTACTCTAAAATCGTTATTTCAGGGTCTCGCCAAAATCTCTCGCCGACTCAACCCTCTTAATTACAATTACTTTCTATCCCTTCCCATTAAGTCCGCGCTAATTGGTCACCAAATGGTATTTTAATATTTATATATCTTACAACTACTCTCGCTCATTTGATTAAGATTCGAATGGGAAATTCATTTGTACAGTTCTCCCTCGCTCACAATGACTTTATTCCCAACTTTGAATTACCATTATTCACTTTGATACAATTTGCCAAGGATTAAATGAATATTATGAAAATTAGTGCTTCTGTAATAGTAAAATTTTCTTTAATAAATACAAAGAAATGAGCATAAGTATATTCCTATTTGAGTAATTTTAAGTTTTTTGCAATAAAACTAAAATGAAATTGTTATAATTATAAATACACGCTAGGTATGAACATTTATGAATATTACGTACTTACATACATTTATGTATCTTATGCAGTAATGTAGTTTAAAACTGTAAATAATCAAGTCAAAATTTTTGATCTATAATTATTCATTCATTCGGTTAAACAAGAATGAACCTTTTAAGGGATAATAAAATGTAAATTTTAAATCTGATTATTTAAATTATTTAATGTATTAATAATAGCAACAGCTTTATGATATTAAAGGATAAGAAATACTTTTTGAAATAAATCTTACTATTGTTCAGATAATTCCCAATTCAATTACGAAAGTTTGGATCCCAGGAGAAAGTGATTGTTAACTCATTAAAAACGACAAGTAATATTTATGTTCACATTTTCACATGTTCATATGCTACAAACTACAGCATATAAATATCTTGTATACTATATTTACTTATGTAGATAATATCGTAAATACAGGGCATTCACGTTAAGTATTTAAATCTTTAAAGCTCAATTGCTATTAAGATTAAGATATAAAATATTCTGAT